>PKRV01000480.1:232652-421569 GCA_003709505.1 Hyphantria cunea
GACGTAATTCGGCAGAGATAATGATGAAACAAATATTTGAATTTAATAAGAACATAATAGAAATCGTCTAGAGTATAACGACAAAAACATAAATCACACTAGTTTTTAGTTTTCAAAATGAGTAATTATGTTTCTAAAGGTCAACTTAGATTGAACAGCAAAATGCTTGAGTATTTTTCAAATGTGAATATATTATTTACTTTCTTTTTTAACATAGAGCTGAAAATCGTATGCTATTATGTAGTCGTTATCTAAATTTCGATTCTAGTAGCTTGCGGTTATATGCTTTTAAAGGCTAGTGAAGCGAGTCATACAATACTAGACGAAATTGTTTACCCCTAAATCTAAACCGAATGTTTTTGTTAGTAAAAGTACATATCAGTATATCTATTATAGTAGGCGAGATTTATATACTTTCGGCCAATAGGAAGTTTATGGCTTTAAATATGCTGCTATAATCTTTTCCGTTTTCCATTCACAATGAAATACTAACTTTGCCTTCTATTATAATTTCTAAGCATCCCGTTGATGCAATAAGCGGGATTTAAGCTAAATTTGTTCGAGTATTATATCGGCGTATAATACTCATCTACTTTCCAAATTCTCTTTTAGGTTCGAGGATAGGATGGTAATTACTATAATGTATACAATGGTAATTCAAATTACTATCGACCTGGGTCGTCATCAGTATCGGGAACAAAATGAGATTCGAATTGTTCGAATTATTTCACTCGATCAAAAGTTCACTACCGCAACGTGAACAACCAGTTGCGTACCATAAGTGTTTGCACTAGCATATATTTAATTCTGACCAATAACAAAGATATATTATTAAATAAAGTTTCTAATAGTGGCTGACTAGTTCGAAACCAGATGGCATCATGTATGATGTGTGAAGTTGTTATTATTGTTCGGAGTGATTCATAGTCAATACGATAAAACATATATCTGTGTTATCCAATCATAATATTCCAATTACATCCAGCAATAAGAGCAATAATCCTAAGCAATATTATAAATACAAATGTGAGTTTGAGAGATTGTTTATTTGTCAGGCGTGGGCCTTACCCGCTACACCTATTTTAAAAATTATTTCATTGATCAAAAGCCACATTATCAGCGGGTTACATATACAACATTCTACTGCGATTACCCACATTTACGACAAAAACATAGTCGGTTTAATATTTATTGTACGCCATTCCCTTCACCTAAGGGTCTGATAGAAAATTTAAAAGCCAACTGTAAATAACAGTTAAAGAAAAGGAGGAGAATTTTAGTTATTTTTTTTATGTAATAGAGGGCAAACGCGCGTAGTTATTGCCATTTGGTAAGCGACTACCGCCGCCCATGGACACCCGCAATACCAGAGGCGTTAAAAGTGCGTTGCCTTTTGGGGATGGGGGAGGGGTTCGGTAAACGCTGTTTCACACCGGTTTTGTATGAGGCCGTGGTATCATTCTGGTAAAGCCGGCCCATGTATTCTGTAGCGTGGCTCTGCCACGGTATATTTTTAGCTGAGTAGTGATATAGTACTTAAACATAAGACATTTATGTCTAAGAGTCAGATTTCACTCATGGATTACTCCTAGGTTTTGGCCGCGGCGAATTGTATATAAACGCGGCGTCCGCGTTTATATACAATTCAAATTCAAAATCATTTATACAATTAAGACCCTAAGTGACATTTATGAACGTACTCTATTGTCAAGGTAAATTAGGTGAAAACACCAAACTTCGCTGCCTGCCTGTGTCGACCCATAACTTCCATCCATAACTATCGGTTATTGCGACAAAAAGTACATCCAATCTATGTCTATACCGAAATTCAAACAAATCGAATCAACGGTATAGCTGTAAGCGTAACACACAAACAGAGTTACTTTCGAATTTACAATATAAGTAATACACAAACTTTTTCCTTCTCTTTAAATTGGTTAGTAAAGATATTGTTTGTATAACGTTGACTCATCATAAGGCTGGAAAATTTCCGCTGTAGGAGCATTGTTAAAATCTTAAAGAAATCATTCTCAACTTTCATACATGTCGATGTAACAAAAAAGCTATCAATCATGTCGATTATTATTTATAAATAGCTAAGTGCTTTCATAAAAAAATAATGCAAAAGCACTTCTGGTATTAGTGATGTTAGTTAGTAGTGTGCTCAATAGTACTTGATTATAAGGATCTAATTGATGATATCAATCTTTATAACTATTGTGTCTGAAAATATTAAATCTAAAATCTTTTGATTGAAGATTTTAAATTGGAGATAAATTTGAGAACATTTTTTATTTGTATTACTTAACTCGTATTACTTTAACACATCAGACGGAGAACAAAAGTGATTTATATCAAACGTCAAAAATAAAGCTGTCACACGACGTTGTTTGTCTTTATATATAAAGTATTCTTTTTCATAAAAATATTGATGCTTTTAAAGAAAATTTCTTCTTCTTCTTTTTGATGAAATGGCAACCAGCTAATCAGTTACNCGCGCGGTCAGTACCTTGAAGGGTGACCGCTAGTGGCATATTACCATGAGTGTCTCCGTGATTCGGAGGTCACGTTAAACATTCCGTCCCGGTTGTTACAATAGTCGTGAAGCTTAGTTGGAGGCCTTTAGGTGCCTTGAAAACATCCAACGGTAAGATGACGTTGCCACAACGTTGTCTTGCCAGTCCCCAACCCGCACTTGGCCAGCGTTGGGACATATGGCCTTAACCCTCTCCTGAGAGGAGACCCGAGCCCTACAGTGGGACATTATGGGTTATTGATGATGTTGATGATAAAAGTTTTTAACGTTGTTCTACAGGATTATACAACTTTTTTAACCACTGTCATACGATCACAGGAAGGAATCAGAAGAAGGCAAAAGAATACAGGAAAGTTTCCAGTTTTACCTCCATACGTTTTCTCCACTTTTCCAGTTTTCCATAAAATTCAAACTCTGATTATAATTATTAGTTTTAGAAAACGTATGAGAGACACTTGTATGTAGCTGATATGTGTATGTTAAGATGCATGGATGGTGTGACTAGAATGGATAAGGCGAGGAATGACTACATAACAGGAAACCTGAAAGAAACAGGAGTGGACGAAAAAAAGGGAGAAATAATTATATACAAAGTTGCCGGTAATTATTTTACAAATCCTAGATATAGGTATAAACAAGAACAAAACTTTTAAAATTAAATTTTCAGTTTATTTGAATAAATAAACAAAAATCAAGTGGCTAAGTGACTTAACTTAAAAAGGGTGTGCAAATATTTGTATACCCTGATATCAGCTAACGTAACACACTTCTATGCATGTAAATAAAGGCTTATTTTGTTAAGGAACAGTACCTTCGTCAAGGGCGTCTCGATGTTATTTGATCCGAGATAATCCGTAGATCTTCGGTGACATTTCCCGTAAAGGAGGACAATTCCCATCTCTATGTGCGTTGCTTTTGTACCTTACCGTTATTTCTTGTCCTACTTTATATAGCTGCGAGATAAATAAACAACTTACCATTTTTTTGTAAAGTAAACATAAATAAACCACTGGACGCAGGAAACACAAAACTGGTTTTTGTGGGGAGACTTGGAAGACCTTTTTTTATATTTTATGGATTTGGGGACAAACGAGCAGACGTATCGCCTGATGGTAAGCGATTACCGCCGGCCATGAACACCTGTAACACCAGAGGCATCACAAGTGCGTTGCCGGCCGTGGGGGATAGGGAGGGGGATGAGGGGAAGGGTTGGGGTATGGGCCTCCGGTATCCTCACTCACTCCGGGTTTCTTTGAGGCCGTGGTGTCTCTCCGGTCGATCCGGCCCCTTCATGCCGAAACGTGGCTCTCCCACGTACAGACTTATAATAATAATCGCTTACACCAGAGTACAAAGGTAAATTATAGCTAGTAAGTACAAGTGGAAGCCTTATCGCTCGAAGGCAATCTCTAACAGGCACCTATGAACGTATATCCAGCAGTTGACGTAATTCGGCAGAGATAATGATGAAACAAATATTTGAATTTAATAAGAACATAATAGAAATCGTCTAGAGTATAACGACAAAAACATAAATCACACTAGTTTTTAGTTTTCAAAATGAGTAATTATGTTTCTAAAGGTCAACTTAGATTGAACAGCAAAATGCTTGAGTATTTTTCAAATGTGAATATATTATTTACTTTCTTTTTTAACATAGAGCTGAAAATCGTATGCTATTATGTAGTCGTTATCTAAATTTCGATTCTAGTAGCTTGCGGTTATATGCTTTTAAAGGCTAGTGAAGCGAGTCATACAATACTAGACGAAATTGTTTACCCCTAAATCTAAACCGAATGTTTTTGTTAGTAAAAGTACATATCAGTATATCTATTATAGTAGGCGAGATTTATATACTTTCNCTACTTTCGGCCAATAGGAAGTTAATGGCTTTAAATATGCTACTATAATCTTTTCCGTTTTCCATTCACAATGAAATACTAACTTTGCCTTCTATTATAATTTCTAAGCATCCCGTTGATGCAATAAGCGGGATTTAAGCTAAATATGTTCGAATATTATATCGGCGTATAATACTCATCTACTTTCCAAATTCTCTTTTAGGTTCGAGTATAGGATGGTAATTACTATAATGTACACAATGGTAATTCAAATTACTATCGACCTGGGTCGTCATTAGTATCGGGAACGTGAACAACCAGTGGCGTACCATAAGTGTTTGCACCAGCACATATTTACTTCTGACCAATAACAAAGATATATTATTAACTAAAGTTTCTAATAGTGGCTGTCTAGTTCGAAACCATATGGCATCATGTATGACGTGTGAAGTTGTTATTATTGTTCGGAGTGATCCATACTCAACCCACATATATTTTATACGATAAAACATATATCTGTGTTATCCAATCATAATATTACAATTACATCCAGCAATAAGAGCAATAATGCTAAGTAATATTATATATACAAATGCGAGTTTAGAGATTATTTGTTTGTCAGGCGTGGGCCTTAACCGCTACACCTATTTTAAAAATTATTTCATTGATTAAAAGCCACACTATCAGTGGGTTACATATACAACATTCTACTGCGATTACCCACATTTACGACATAAACATAGTCGGTTTAATATTTATTGTACGCCATTCCCTTCACCTAAGGGTCTGATAGAAAATTTAAAAGCCAACTGTAAATAACAGTTAAAGAAAAGGAGGAGAATTTTAGTTATTTTTTTTTAATGTAATAGAGGGCAAACGCGCGTACCTATCGCCATTTGGTAAGCGATTACCGCCGCCCATGGACACCCGCAATACCAGAGGCGTTAAAAGTGCGTTGCCTTTTGGGGATGGGGGAGGGGTTCGGTAAACGCTGTTTCACACCGGTTTTGTATGAGTCCGTGGTATCATTCTGGTAAAGCCGGCCCATGTATTCTAAAGCTTGGCTCTGCCACGGTACATTTTTAGCTAAGTAGTGATATAGTACTTAAACATGAGACATTTATGTCTAAGAGTCAGATTTCACTCATGGATTACTACTAGGTTTTGGCCGCGGCGAATTGTATATAAACGCGGCGTCCGCGTTTATATACAATTCAAATTCAAAATCATTTATTCAATTAAGACCCTAAGTGACATTTATGAACGTACTCTATTGTCAAGGTAAGTTAAGTGAAAACACCAAAATTCACTGCCTGCCTGTGTCGATCCATAACTTCCATCCATAACTATCGGTTATTGCGACAAAAAGTAGATCCAATCTATGTCTATACCGAAATTCAAACAAATCGAATCAACGGTATAGCTGTAAGCGTAACACACAAACAGAGTTACTTTCGAATTTACAATATAAGTAATCAGTATGGACAATATCCCTTAATTTCTCTAAAGTAACCCTTTCAAACGGAAAGGTATTTTCCAAATCAGTCGAGCACTTTTCGAGTAATCCGACCACAACAGAATAAAAAAAATATACACAAACTTTTTTCTTCTCTTTAAATTGGTTAGTAAAGATATTGTTTGTATAACGCTGACTCATCATAAGGCTGGAAAATTTCCGCTGTAGGAGCATTGTTAAAATCTTAAAGAAATCATTCTCAACTTTCATACATGTCGATGTAACAAAAAAGCTATCAATCATGTCGATTATTATTTATAAATAGCTAAGTGCTTTCATAAAAAAATAATGCAAAAGCACTTCTGGTATTAATGATGTTAGTTAGTAGTGTGCTCAATAGTACTTGATTATAAGGATCTAATTGATGATATCAATCTTTATGACTATTATGTCTGAAAATATTAAATCTAAAATCTTTTGATTGAAGATTTTAAATTGGAGATAAATTTGAGAACATTTTTTATTTGTATTTCATACTTAACTCGTATTACTTTAACACATCAGACGGAGAACAAAAGTGATTTATATCAAACGTCAAAAATAAAGCTGTCACACGACGTTGTTTGTCTTTATATATAAAGTATTCTTTTTCATAAAAATATTGATGCTTTTAAAGAAAATTTCTTCTTCTTCTTTTTGATGAAATGGCAACCAGCTAGTCAGTTACTTCTGCCATGTCAAGTGTTTAAAGTCTTTAAATCTTAAGGCTTTGAGTCTTTGTTTCTTTTTTTTTTATGGAATGGGTGGCTACGAGCAGACGTTTCGCCTGATGGTAAGCGATTACCGCCGCCCATGGACATCTGTAACACCAGAGGCATCACAAGTGCGTTGCCGGCCTTGGGGGATGGGGAGGGGGATGAGGGGAAGGGTTGGATTCCTCCCTATCCACCGGTATCCTCACTCAATCGGTGAAACACAGGCACTGTTTCACACCGGTTTTCTGTGAGGCCGTAGTATCACTCCAGTCGAGCCGGCCCATGCATGCCGAAGCGTGGCTCTCCCACGTCTTCGTCGTGATGGAAATAATGATAAAAAATATTTAAAAAATGTAGTTGAGATGACGAATTCGAAACGATTTCCGAAAGAAAATTTATAAGGATTAGGAACCCGGAATATCATCACCATTTTTCATCCCATGGGTGTCGTAAAAGGCGTGGGCAAAGAGTATGGACAATTAAAACGATAAACTTAATAAAGAAGGCCTGATTCTCCTTGGAGAAGAGAATGTCCAGCAGTGAGATGTTAAAGACTGTAGACGTAATGTAATGATGACTACACTTTAGTGCGCAAATTATTTTTTAATTATATTTAATGAAAATCCCAAAGTGGTAGAAGGCCTTCAAAGAGAATCTGACAAAGGGCATTACTTAAATACTGAACATCATTTATAATTCTCGTAGCACGTTGCTACTCACTCCGAACTCCGAAACGAGCTAACTGGTTTCTCGTTTTTTTTTAATACTAGACCATTAAAAGCTGATTATGATTGAAAAGAAACACAAACAAAGTTGCCTGGGTCAGCTAGTATGTTGTACAAAAAAAAAACTTTTCTTGTTATAAGACAAGCATGACGCAGGAATTTTGACATTAATGACAACACGGAAGAAATAAAACAAGTATTTTATTGTTTCATTATGACGGCAAATCAAGCGTAAGCTAAAGTTACTTTCTAAAATATATTTAAAATGATACCCATCTATGAAAAAAACTTTATTGACATAAGCATTCATTCAATTGACGTATCAGTATGTTATCTACAACTCAATTATTAGTTAAAGCTCTTTGTTGTTTGTTTAACAATAGATGAAATAATGATAGTAAAATATAATCTGTCGACATCGCATGAATCGGTAAATTTTGAGATACCATTACTTAATAAAAAAATTGCTTCAACAATAGTCGCATTAGTAAAAAACAAAACAATGTGTGAGTACTTTCAAAGATTTAATCCGGTTTTAAACAACCTACAAATGAAATCATATTCAAAGTGTTGACGTGCTATTTTAATAATTATATTGTTATTGTTCTTTAACTATATCTACTTTTAAGAATAGTCTTCAACACGAAGCCTTTAAAGTGAAATATGGAATAAGGTAGGTGGCTAAATAATAAAAGAGAAGTAAACTAGGCTGAAGACATGTACCCCTATCCAGCTCCACCTAAAAAAAAACTTTTTCCCAGAGACATAGACCGTTCGAAATTCGAAACAAGGCTGTGTATGCACAAAGATCTGTACCTCCCACATTATTAGATGTAGCAAGGCATGCAACGATCTATTGAAACAAACATCATAGCGTACCTAACAATCAGTCGGGGCATAACGCTTGATATACACCGATCGACTTTAATATCAGCTTTGTTTTTTTTAACCTGGCTGGTTGCGAAATGGTGAGCGAGTGTAGTTGAATGCTATACTTTTTAAGGTTTATGGAAAAGTATCGAGTATAGATGTAGATTTAATCTCTTTTAATCGTTTATGATCATTTTCACATTTTTATTATACGAATCACCTGTAATTGGTAACTAAGGTGAATCTAAAAACACTAGCTTTATTTAAAATTTAAATGAACAGTTTCTGAGGTCTTCTTAACTTCATATTTCTATAATAATGTCGACTATTGTATTTATTTGTGTCCGAATGCTTCAAAAGTACCTGAGACCGGAGTAAAGTTGAGACTCCTGTGTCAGTCATAAAACCGAATAAAAATATTTACATATGAATATCTATCTCGCTGTCATTATTAAAAAAAGTAATTATGAATGATTCGCCTGAAATAAGAAGAGGAAGGACAGGTTTAGGTATGTCATATTAATGACATACCTAAACCACACTACATGACTTAATAAATACTTGGCAAATTTAAAACAAAATTAATTAGATCCATTTGTTACTTGTTTGAAACTTGTGATTATAAGGAATCCTACACTGCAAGTAGCCCGACAAATATCGAGGATCTAATTTTATTCAATTACTCTTAATAATTTTGTATACGTAATGAATTTAAAATATCCCATACCCTCCTGCGTCCACTTAAAAGATCACTACTTAATATAGATATTCAAAAAAGTGAAAGCTTCGTAAAATTAAAACAAGCTTCGTTTGTTCGAATTCCAAAGTGACTTAAATGTCACCTCGGTTACACAATTGAACGAGAAATCCCAAATACGTATTTGCATTTGGAAATTAATTTAAAAATCGAAAAAACTTCAAAATCCAACTGCAACTATGGACTAAAAGAACATAACCGAACTTTCAATTGCGTAAAAACATTTACTTTTCATTTAAGCTACTTAACACCATAAATATTTCTTCTTGTAAATTTTTGGGAACAGTGCCGTGTGTAGCAGGTGTATAATTGGTGTTAACTGCGTCACAAAAATATTGTTTGAATTGTATCTTGATTTGTAAGCTTTACTATGGTAAAGTTTCATTAAAATCCATTCAGTAGTTTTTATGAGAAAGAGTAACAAACATCCATACTTACAAACTTTCGCGTTTATAATATTAGTAGGATTGTCATCAGTGCAAATTTTACACTACATAACTGATACTAGGTACTATATGACAGTATAAATATTGACTATGTATTATATTAACATTTAGTAAATGCCTAGCACATATTGTCTAATGAGTTTAGTAAAATATTAACATAACTTTAGTTAGATTTTCTTGTGCCCGTTACAATAACGTATATTCAAGAATAATTTTGTCTTCATTCAAATGAAAGTAATTTATTCTCAGGAGCTCAGTATGAAAATAATAAAGTCTTCTGTTTTTGTAAGGCTATACATAAATAAATTGAGATTCGCTTTGAATACGATATAAATTATGACTATTTAAATGGTATTTTATTTTAAGTCTAGACACTAAATAAGTTTTTGAGCCTTGCGGGGAACACACCTTATTTTAATTTAAGGTGAAATTTTACGAATATAAATTACCCAATATATGTGATCGAGTTCTGATTTGTGGGATTTTGAAAGATGTTTTCTCAACTTGTATTTGAAAGCTGCTTCTATATTTCTCTTAATTCTGGTTTATTATTGTTAAATTTTGTGTCTAACCGTTAATTTATCATGCGCATTTTTTGTATCCTAAATACCTAGTTTTGAAGTTGCATTTGATTAGGCGTCTTAAATTGAAATCAATCCTTCATTTAAATAAGATATAGGGTGACTTGTAACATATTTCGCCTTATATTCCCTCAAGTATATGAAAATGGCAGAGATACTTAGGTTTTTAGACTACGTCTAAATGTGTACTGTTTACTGTAACATTCCATGTTTACATACAAACTTATAGTTAACATATTTTTAGTTGAAGACCCTAAATGAGAAACACTACCCTGGTTGCAAGGAACAAAAATATGTTTAAGAACTATATGTTCATGCAATAACATAAAAATCCAAGTAGTTCTTAAAACATCAACTATATATCATAATGCGGTTAAAATAATAAATTTATTAAGTTGAATTAACACTTTCTGCAAAAAAATATAATAGAATTACTTGTATTTTAAATCTATGTCGTTTGCATTTTTGTATCTAATTATTAACAGTATTTTTTTCGTATACTTGTAACTTTTAACTTTATGCCAAAACGAAGCACTGTGTACTGTCGATGACTATGACAGATGCATACTGATTACGAAAGTAGAAAAAACCACGGCAAATAACCAGTTATGAACATATAACAATAAAGTAGATAATGTCGTGTCTTATTTGAGTCCATTCAGTTTAGAACCGCCTGAGTATTTGAAACGTACACAAACTAACGTAGTATATATTTACATAGAAATTTACTTTTAACAATTGATTGTTTATTTATATTAGATTAACAACAGGGTAGTTTAATCAGATATTTAT
This sequence comes from Hyphantria cunea, assembly GCA_003709505.1. Lineage (NCBI taxonomy): Eukaryota > Metazoa > Arthropoda > Insecta > Lepidoptera > Erebidae > Hyphantria > Hyphantria cunea. The sequence continues at coordinate 243,412 of PKRV01000480.1, forward strand.
GTACCTATTAATCTATTAGATGTATAAACTCAATTCGTGTTGGAAATTTCCGGCAAGAGCCAATTCGAGTGACAAATATGCGTCATATGACCCCGCGCTTGTAGCACAATTGTATAATCGCGAGTTTTCTTTCATTTCCTATATACTATTATTATATAGGTTACCTTTTTAAAAGTACCAGTTGATTGCAGTCCGGCTTCACCTCTTCTATGCTAATAGGATGAAATTAATCTACTAAAGTTAGAGTTTCATACAAATCTAACTGTCTGTATTTAGCCTAGATTTAGCTTGGATCTGTGTGAGGCTGTGTATAGTACTATAGTTGTCTGTTGGCAGTTTCCAAAAAATCTAAATTTAACTGTATCGTAGTAGACTTAAAACTAACCCCTACCTAGTTTAGCAAAAAGATTCGACGGCAAAAAGTAATTATAGCATAGTCCCTAGATATAATTCAGATTAGATGATTACTCTAATCAAATTCTAAACATTCACCAATGATTGACACATGAGAGGATAGAATTAACAAGGTATACAATCTGATAGACCGCGCGTTAATTACGACTGAGGATAATAATTGCCAATTAGCAATGGGTATGGCGCTATGTTGACCGATATCGTTACACTTTCAACTATAAAAGCCACATTTAAGCTACGTATATACAAGCTTTATGGAGCCCTGTTGATGATGTCATCAGATATCTTTTCTTGAGTGACTGTATTTTATAACTGTATATCTACATCTGTAAAATTATATATTTTAATATAACAACAGTATATATAACATTATTTCACTGATTCATCAATGCAGAACGTATGTGTAGGGACTACTATTTCAAATTTTGGCAGCACTTTACAAAAAGAGTCTTAGAAATGTCTTCTCGTCACAGGAAACAAAAACAATCCCGCTAGTGAAGCCGTGAGCAAAATTAACTATACTAATATTATGTATAAATTATACGCATCCCTGATATATCTATGAAAGATATTTTCTGTTTCAGAGATGATTATTAAATTATTTATCTGAAAATTACTTTCAAGAATACACCTGCCGCACACAGCTCAGCATTGCCTATAAGTAGAAGATAAGAAAATATCTATGACTTAGTCCGCCTTACGTAATATATTTACAGAAAGTATTAATACCAATGATATATAGAACTTAAAATTAAACTTCACACATACACTGCGAAATATTTAAAATCGATACTTCCATACTTATATTTTACTACACTACACTACACGGTTGGCCTAATGGTTTCAGTGTTCGCCATACCGCTTTCTACTGCGCCAAGTGTTGTGGGTTCAAATCCTACATGTGACAACACCTTGTGTGATCCATGAATTGTTGTTCTAAGTCTGGGTGTACTTTGTGTCCGTTTCATGTGTGTATGTAAAGATCCTCGTGACACAGGAATGTATAATTCCTAATGAGGGAGTTGTAAAAAAAATGCGAACGTAACTGTCTGTCTCTCTGTCAGACAGACAAACCTACTTGTATAATACCATAGAATACGAACATATTTAAAATAATAATTATAAAACATTTTGGAATTTATATTTAACATTTCAATTCTGACAAATGGAAGAGATATATTACAACGTAACGTTACACTCATAAAAATGATTTGAGATATAGAAGAGGTCTACGTAGGTTTTTCAGATTGGCATAGAATCACATGAGGAATTTGTTGGACTTCAAAAATAAAATATTTCCATAACAAATAGTCCTATTATATAGGCCAGGTGGAGCGATGATTTGCCCAAGACGGTTGGCAGGAGGTGGATGCGAGAAGCCACAAATCGAACTAAGTGACGTGAAATTGGAGAGGCCTATGTCCAGCAGTGGACTGCGATAGGCTGATGATGATGATGATGATGATGAAATAGTCCTACGGGGCTATTATTACCACGAGAAAACATTTAATTATTTCGGGTGGCTTGAAATTAACCTGTATTGGTTGTTGAACTGCAATAACAAGAGTTGTATTCAGACCAGTCAACAATCTCCAAAATCAAACAACTCCGTGTGGATTTATGTATTTATATTATATTTTCAACTATTCAAGTTAGCGCGCTTAGAAAGTTTAATAAAATTATTTATTACTTACATACATATACTAGATTGTCGATCATTAATAACCAAACCACTAATAATACTTTTAAGATTTCCTCTTCGCATGATCATACTTTAAGTTTATGAGTGTTGTCACCTGTCTATTAGAAATGACCAACAGCAATTTTTCTAATCGGCATTAAGCCCTATCGTGGTGAAATCGTCATGTTCAAACTACATTAATCTTTTTTTTTTTACTATATGCCTAAGGGTTTATTAAAATTAGTTTTCAAATGTGTAAATAAAAATTATAACAAGCTTGGATGTTTATCTTCAAATGTCAATCGTTGGTGGCGTTAAGTACAACCACTAAACTCTTTCTTTTTTAAAGAATTATGCCGCACTTAGAGTATTCGTGTATTGCAAGCAAGCATGCGGTAATTGGACATTCAACACAACCATTTGTGAATTACGCGAAGTGTTCTCCATGTTGGATTCGAAGCCACAATACAAAGCGTAGTAGAAAGCGACGTGCCGACCGCTTAACCACTCCATCCACTCCACGCCATCCACGTAATCTATGAGTAAATGGTACCTGATTGCCCTAATTGTTTATTTTATATCAATTTTTTCACGCAGCTGCGCCAGCGTATATGGTGTTTATCACGGTAAAAAATCGGCTGTTTTACTCGTTGATAATGTACCCTTACGTTGTAGAAATAATTTTTCAAATCGATTTCGTGATTTTGGCGTGAAAGTCCATTACATACAAACAAACTCTCATTCATATATATTTAATATTAATTAGAATTAATCATGTGTATACACAGTAAAATTATATTACATGGCTTAAGCAGTTTAATGAAAATTAGATTTTTTATTGTGATCTACACATAAAAACACACTAATGATTAGCAAAATACCTTAACCTTTAGCATCATTTGCTTTAAAAGGTAATTCTTTATATTCTTTAGCATCGTTCGCTTCAAAAGGTCCTTTACATTACAAGCAACACTCATTTAAAACAAATGTACCTACAGGAAGTTATTAAGAAAAGTTCCATTTCGCACAATCTCAATGTTAATGTATTAATATTCATTACCTCATTGGAATACGAATTGAAACATTTAAGAAGCTGGCGCGTTATTATTTTAAGAAACTGGTGTACTTTTACCTTTTTAAAAATAATCCGTACTTTTTCAAATCGAATAAATAAAACATTTTAAACTAAATTGTTAAAAAAAGAACCCACATTAGAACCAACTTCGTAAGTCTATATATACCTATATCCAAAAGTGGAATACTAACGTTTCATTAACTTTTTTTTACCTGTACGTCCCCAAACTATAAATAACTATATCTAATATACATACTAGCATGAAACAACCGCTACAAAAACAATTAAGTATATAAACAATATTTACAATACTCAAATAAAAAGCGAAAACAATTTTACTGTGTTGTGATTTATGACTTCGCACATTCCACCATTTCTTACCGCAGCCAAAACCATACTTATCAGACGAAGTCGTTTGTTTCTCCTGTCACTTTTTGCTGTCAAGTCAAAGGTCAGATGTGTTAGAACTGACATCCAATAGACAAGCAACTGACTGGACAGTAGGCTTAAATTCTATTTTCTTTTCAAATATTTTATGGCAACACATATTTTTTCTAAAGTGTTCTGGTAGCATACGACTCCTTCCACACACCACAATCTTTTGCTTATAAATTGTTAAAAAATAATAAATCAATCATTCATTAGCTGTTTACCAATTATCTAGTTACGGATGATAACTGATTTCGGATAGTTAAAGAATTCCGTTTAGGTGATCGGAATTGAACTGCAATGCAAGGTTAAAGCTCCTCTTTTTTTTCTAGAAAAGACTACTCCCGCACTAGGAATAAATCCTGTGACGCGGGATATCGTATGAACATACATGAAACGGATCCAAAGAACACCCAGACTCAGAACAATAATTTGAGGGATTTATTGTGGGATTTAAACCCTCAACACTCGGCAAAGTATATAGCAATGTGGCAACCGCTTAAAACAATATATCAACAGTGCAGTAAACTCTTTATTACCAGTTCAGCCTATTGCTGTCCTTTGCTGAACGAAGGCCTCCCGCAAACGGCACCGACTATTCCTGTCTTGGGGGCTGCCCAATTCTGCCGTATTCATCTGCCGCCAGCTTTATTCTTCTAGTCGTCGGTACATTGTGGCTTAGGGCGTCTTACACCACGTTTGCCCAATCGCGGTCCCCCGATTGGGAAAGCGTTTTTATTATTTACACACTTCGGCACAAGCGGCCCACTTCCCCTTCAGCATACCTAACGATTCCTCGTGTGATGTCGGTTACTCTTTCGAATAACCCTCGTTACGAATTTTATCGACCTGAGAATCACCCAGCATCATACGCTGAGCTACTTTAAACTTGTGGAACAGCCCGGTGATGAGTGTCCACGTTCGGCTCCATATGTCATTATGGTTGGACGCACTGCTCAAATACTTGTATCTACTTTAGTGATTGATTCAGTGATTTTTTACTTTACTATTCAAAATTAATTCGTGAATAATGCGGCAGCATCCTATCGAAATAAGTTCAAAAGGTAGAAGATGAATGTTTAATATATTGTTTCATTAATTTTAACAATATAATATATGTAGTAAAAGGTTAATTTCACATCGGAAAGTACTCAGCTGAGGTGATTTGTAATATCGGGTAACCTATTAATGGACTTTTAATTCCGTACATAGGTACAAATTTTAATTACAGTAATTGAAGTATCAGGGCTTGGAAACTTATTACATAGGTAATAAGTTTCCAAGCCCTGATACTTCAATTACTGTAATTAAAATTTTACTTAAACATTACATCGTCAGTTCAGGACGACTAAGGATACAATCCGTTAGATAGGCACTCTGACTTCAATTATGCACGCATTTATGCAACATTTGTTGATAGTTCATGAAGTATTCAACTAATACTTCATGAAATATTAACTAATGGTATAAGAGGATATTTTTAACAGTTAATTAAGTCAGCTAAGCCTAACCACTTAAAACTAAACAAAAACGAATTGCAATTACTTCAAGGTAGTAGAGACACACTGCTTTCAGCACAAACGGGCCGGCTCGACCGGTACTACCCTCACATAGAAGACCAACCTAAAATGACAGCATTCGTGCTCTCGTGCTTCATAGGTGACTGCGAGACCGGATGGCCAATGATGCAGAAGCATCTTAATAGGACGCCATAGAGTGGGTCACCATGCTGTATTATTTGCATTCGTAATGAGTATGATGATCACTACTTTTGTTTTTTTTATATATTTATGCTGCCAAAATGACTCTGCCCTACCTGATGGAAAGCATGAGCAGAATCCAAGAGTGGTGATCACCATCCTCAATGCGAAAAAGAACAATGCAGCATGGTGACCTACACTATGGCGGCCTGGGGAGAAGGGGAATGGTGAGGGGGATAGGGGGCGTTGGATTGGGGTATGGGCCTCCGGTATCCTCACTCACTCGATGAAACACAGCGTAAGCGCTGTTTCACACCGGTTTTCTGTGAGGCCGTGGTATCACTCCGGTCGAGCCGGCCCATTCATGCCAAAGCGTGGCTCTCCCACGGTGAATATCATTCCAAATATTCGTTACTGATTTAAGAGATATATTTACTGTTTTGTCATAATTTATGTGTTGGAAGGTAAGTTATCTGTTTTGCGGTCACACAAAAGTGTGACTATTATTTACCCTTTATTAAATATGTGTAACAGCTTTCAGCCTAGAAATAGTTCGCATCGACTCTGTAGTAATCTTTTGAAGGTACGCATCCCTTGGCACCACACTCAGGTGATAAATATTCATTTCGTCTTTTATTTGTGTGTTGGGAACACCTTTTCCGTGTAGAACATCTCTAAAAGTATAGGATTACAAGATGTAAAATTCAAGAGGCATGTCAAACACCCTGATTACTAATGAAATTTTGTAAAGCTTCGTGAGAAAATCCATGATGTTATCACGTGGCGAAGATATATTGCTCTGTTATTTTTAGACTTAAAAATCTAACTTAAGGTCTTGATGGTATATTCATAATAAAAACGGTAAGTTGGTATATGTACACTTCAAAAACTCAAAATTTGTGCATCTTTCGAGTTTAAATTATTGTAATGCACATGAACCGCTTCAAAGGCTGTTTTCATCTACTTTGTGTTCCTCGTTCCTCATTAATGTAAGCATTATACACCACAGTGATATATAGCAGGGTGCAGCTTATTGTTTATAGTATTTCTGAAATATATGCAGTGCACTTTTCTCGGTACTAAAACTGTCTATAGGCAATTCCAGTAGATTCGACTTAAACTCTTTAATATATAATTAAGGAAATGCTGTTGATGCAAGTCAAAACTTTTCTATTTCCAGACATTTTTTTTCCAAATCATTTGGTTTTTAAAATATATAACTGACGACGAACTCCTTTACCTCGTCATCGATGTTGAAACTTTAACCTCCGAGGGCTTTTTTTGTTTCCAAACATAAATCCAGATTGTAGAGGGGTGTGGGTATTCCAGTTCCTCCCACCCCAATTCCGATATTGTGTACATGCGCAGCGTATTTTCGCTCGAAGTTCCACAGTTTAGGAACTCGTCGCGCCGTTATTTTGCGATATTGAAGGTGTTTGTAGATGATAGACTACACCACCAATACTGATACCGAGTTCAGTTAAAATATCTCGAACATTCACGTCCTACGGACCTACAACATGAGTGGTTCTATGTGGTGTATGTAGTCTGGTGTGTTGCTGGTTTGCGTTTGACGATCATGTGGCTCATTCTCGACGGCATCATGGCCTTGCTTGAATGCTTTGACCTATTTAAACACAGCAGCCTTACTCAGACACTCATTACCGAACTAATTTGACAAACGCAGCAAAATCCGTGTTTTTAACGCCTTTCCACACTAAAAAACAAATGACAATACGTTGCGCAACGGCGGTCGGCACTTGACATTCACTCGTGGATGTAGCGCGCACGTGAAACGTACGCTCCTGACGAAAACTATACCACACTGTTTGTAAGAAACCCTATCAAGGTTAGTAAGGGAGCTATCACATATTCAAGCCATGACCTTCAAAACATACATGCGCACCATCAACAGCGTTTGTCTCCATCATATTTGAACCACCTAAGTATTTCCAATCTCCCTGCTTAATATTTTAAATCTGGCTTACCTTAATGTACAAAATTCGATATCCGAACCTAGATTAACTTTGATTAAAATCTTTCTGTCTGTTTCTGTAATCTAGATAAATTTGCGTGTTTCAACATTCTATTATCTTCCTTTGACAGGATACACTATATTTTATTTGACTTTGAACATAAAGGAATTCTTTAATTGTTCTCTATTAGTAGAATTATTGTGCTCTCGAAGAATTGTTTTGTAATTTATATCTAAAGCTCTGAGCTCTAGGCCTGTAAGCCTGCAAAATGAGTTGAAAAAAAATTAGTTATGTTTTTATTTGTAAAGAACGTTTTAAAACGCTACTAACTTAAAGATAATCAATTATTGTGTTATTAGTTTTACATACCAACTAAAAAAGATGACTTGACAATAAAGTCTGCGCACATGCGTAGACCCAATAAATGATTGTACAGGTCATTGTGCAGTTTCACAACAAAATTTCAACATTATAACTTCCGTAGGCGTACATACAAATTCTTAACTAAGAGTAAAAGTTGGTTCTTTTTCATTTAACTACTTTTAAACATTCTTAAGTGTTTTTGTGTTATCCAAAAAAACAAGTTTAACAAATAGCTTGTTTTTTTGGTTTGTAAGCATTATTATTTTTTGATTACGTCATTCTCTTACCAAACCTAACCTAGCCACGCTACAGGTATTCAGATAAACATATAAAATAAACACTTGTAATAAAAGTAACGTAGGTTCCATCATACTACAAGTCTTGTTTGAGTATGAAAATACCACAGAAAATAGAACAATATGTCTTGTACCGTGATAAGTACAAAATACAAGACATTCGTAAATCGAAATCTCTTATCTCGTATTTTTGATACTATATACAATCGAAACAAAGGTAAAAAGTAATTATTTTTTATGTATTGCACTGTCCAATGATTCTACACTGCCTGATGGAAAGCATAAACAGAATCCAAGAGTGGTGGTCACCATACTCATTGCCAATGTAGACAATGCAGCATTGCAGCATGGTGACCCACACCATGGTGGCCTATTGATGCTTCTGCATCATTGGGCCCCCAGTCATGCACTCACCAACAAAAAACACACGAACGCTGTCATTTTATGGTGATCTTCTGTTCGAGGGTAGTATCGGCCCGGTAGGGCCATTCGTGCTAAAATCAGCGTGGCTCCACTACCTGAAGATATCAGATATCATTCAATTAGTATTCTTACTATTTTAAGAAGTAATATAAATTGTTAACTAACATTGTATGTTTTATGTATTGCCTGTATGTAAGCTACCCTAAATGTTTGAAACACTCATGTCCGTGTTATGGTTGTCTGGAAGAAATCGCCGAGAGCGATAAGACCGCCTATTGTTGTACATACTTTGTAACTGTTCCTGTTGTATCATTTCTTACTATGAATATACAATAAAGACAAATAAATAAAAAAATTGTCTTACTAATATAAAATAAATTTCTTATTAATTAACTTACTTCATTCAAGCTCAAAATAATGCACGCATAACCAATGACGGTGAGGTCCGTACATTGGTACTGCACCATTTTTAATCCTCGACGCAACAAGATGGGTGTTGGATATCTGACTGTGTGTGCATGTGTGTGTCTCTCAAACGGATGGGCTAATTTCGATGTGGTTTGAAAGGCAGTTTCCTTACGGTGGTTCTTAACTGTGTTTAGTTAATATCGGTCCAGCAGTGTAAGAGTATCAGCAAAATGATATAAGGCATTTTTGGCGTAAGATTACTCGATTAAGTTACATATGGGTATTTTTAATTTCAGCTTGTAATAGAGCGCTTTCAGCGTTACTCGGAACTTTCTTGCCGAATTTAAAAGCGCAAGTATATTCTGTCGCCAAATATCTGACAGACCCGTTTTATTGTAGTACTGAGGGTCATTGGATATTTACAATTGCCACACTACAGTCATTACAAAGAAAAATGTTACTCTTTGTAGATATCGCTTCATATGTCTTTTTGGGTTTCAGAGAGACGTTCTCTCGACATTTTTCATCTTTTTTGACCCTAAACAAATTATTTAATGAATCTTAAATACCTTCCTTACCTCACCTACCAGTACCTTATAATTTCTATTAAAATTGCTAGTTATCCAGCACCTTTCGCTTTTAAAACAAGATTTACGGTACTTTTTCATAATGATGTTTATAATTGGAGAGATTGACAGGCCATTGAAATTTTTTTTATTGCCCTTTACTACACCGCGTTCTTTTGAAAGTAAGAACATAATGATTTCGGTGGCCGAAGAACATGCTAACTCAGAAACACTTTGCTCATTGCAGGCGGCTCAATTACAACTTTCACTTTATGGTCGCTCAACCAAAATAAGGCCTCACGTTTTTACTTTAATTCCCCTAAAGTCGAACATTGCAGCATCTTCTCTAACTGTATTCATCGATAACAAAACGGGACGGAATTCGTTGAGTTTGCTGACCAATGCTCGGGCGTGGAATAATCAAAAATCGACTGTTTCATCTTCAACATCAACAATCCAAGTCCCACTACAGGGCTTGGGTCTCTCTCTCTCGACTGTTTAATTGTCAAAAATTATACTGTTTAATTGTCAAAAATTATGTCACTTTAAGGACATAAAGACGTATTTAATAGTTTTAAATAACAATACTCTCATATTAAGTATATAACAGGCACATAAAAATATGATTAATTAATAAAATTCTGTTTCAAGACTTTGAATACTAAAAACTCTAACTACTTCTTGTCTTGTTATACGATCTAGTAAGGTGACCTACCTGTAATCGATTATAGCTGCATTCGTAATGCTCGATTTCTGCCGTGGATCCATTAACTGCACTAGAATTGATTACTCATTCGAATAAAAAACTTTAATGAAAACATTTTTTTATTTACATTATTACACAATCTCGTCAATTTTCTTAGTATGTACTTAAAAACTAATATAGTCAAATACTTTTATATAAATTACGAGTACTTGCACTGTCTTTAAGACGGCTTATGTTATAATTCTAAATAGAAAGATACCAGGCTCAACATTTTAGTGGTTTCAAATGCTTCGAAATATTTGTTTGAAAAACGAGTACATTCAAACGTCATAACATCAGCGACGGTATTAAAGTAGGTTAATAAGCCTATTTAAATTGCGCCATTTTTTTGTTTCTACGTCGTTTCCCTCGTATTATGAATATACAATTCTATCAACATAAGCATACGGCATTTAATGTTTTTATTGAATTTATATTTTATAGTACATTTTACACATTCTCTTTGTTTTACAATAAATATACAAAAAACCGACACCGTGAACGAATACACATTTATCAAATATCGGAACAGTACACAAACAATTGTCCAATACAGAGATTCTCCAGTGGCCTTCATAATTGAACAACATGTCAATTAAAATTGGTTGTTATCAGAAAAAGTTTTCAATATATAGAATACTCGATGTAAGCCAGGAATATATAATGAAAATAAATTCATCTGTACAAACCGAACTAACCTATATAAACATATCACAAATCAAATAAATAAATTGATCAATAACACAAACGGTAACTATAGTATGGTGGTGAACCTAAGCTTTACAGAAAGTATTCTGGTCCAACATAAGAACCGCACTTTGGGAAATCCGAGGGTGCTTGAACAAAGTCTCTTCGGTCACCTACCTTTAATATAAAATCTAGCCCCCTTGTCCAGTGCGTCGATCGTTCGTCTCTCATCAACCAATAACCAGGATTATCAGCCTTAAATCTTAATGCAACAGCACCAAACTTAGGCACCACTATAGTATCTTTTATCACTGGATCGATGAGATTTCTCGTAAACAAAGCTCCTTCTTTGTTCATTTTTATTATAGCCTCTTTGTCGAAGCTTTTGTGGAGTTCTCTCACGCCAACTACGTAGAAACTGTATCCGTGTAGATGGAATATGTGGTCCGATTCACCACCTGCAAACAAAAGAGTATTTCAAACATCGAACAGTGAAATAACTTTTGGTTCATTGATTGCAAACTTTATATCAGAAACTGTTTTTCTTTATTTAGTACTAAGAAAAATTAAGGTGTCTTGCATTTTTCTTATCCAGTCATTCAGTCAACTTTTGAGAGACTCAAAGAAAAAAGAATTAGGTGTATTTAAAAATTAGACATAAAAATAAAAATTTAAAAAATTAAATCAACTTTGTGTACCATGTGTTGATTACATGGTACACAAAATATACGTATAAATATGTTGTTTGTCAGTATGCTGAGGACTCAAGGCACACTGTCAACCTTGTCCAACCACTTTTTTTTTTCTTCCTGTCAACCTTTGAATTTATTTTAAAAAAACTTGGAATTTTTGTATCAACAGAACTCGTTGTCTTTCTCAGTCCATCGACGAACGCTTAATATAGTAGTTTACTAAGAATCAAATAAATCATTATGCTTGAAATCTACAACAAACAATCATGTGTAACATGGTAATATCATAAATTTAAATATAGAAATACTAGTTTATGCCCGCGACCCGCATATATGTCGGTTATCGCTGCAAATAGTAGCATATGTATTATTCTAATGTATCAGCTAATAAAAAATATTATTGTAAAGTTTAATCCAAATCCGTTGTCTTACGTGAAGGAGTAACAAACATCCATCCATACAAACTTTCGCGTTTATAGTATTAGTATAGATAATGCCTACTTAAGCCATAAATTTTTGTTAAAAAGTATATCAATTATGTTAAAATAATGTAATTAATTAATAATATATAACCCTACTTTAATAATTTCTAAGTTTACAACTGTTATGTTTATAAATGTATGTTTATGTTAATGTATGTTTATAAAGGTAATTTACCCAAGCAACATGCCTCATATTGTTGGTAACATTTTTTCTCGCGACTACACTAGTTTAATTGAGATGAAGATTTAAATTTGGAATAGTTCATATAAGCAGATAAGAAATTACATAGCTTCTAATGAAACCAGTTAATTTGAAACTATGCGGAGGAAAATTAACCACTGAACCGAACAGATCAGTTATATGATACCGTGAGGGACAGTGAACATAACGCCCTACTTTTCCTAGAAGTACGTAGCTATAAGAATGAAAACTAACAATTTATTTTATCAAAGATACCATTAATATGACACAGAAATTTTAAAAGTCATAAAAGTGTGACTACAACATTTGAAAAGAGGTTTTTTCCGTCCTATGCGGTAAGTTATATAAAAGTATAAACGAGAAGCATGATCTATGTATGGACTGAATCATAAAAGGCACACAACCTAAAGTGACAGCTTTCGTGCTGTCGTGTTTCGTTGGTGAGTGCGAGACCGGAGGCTCAATGATGTATAAGGTCCACTAGACCGCCAAGGAATTGGTCACCGTGGTGCATTGTTGCATTATCTGCATTCGCAAAGAGTACAGTGATAACCACTCTTGGATTTTGCTTATGCTTTTCATCGGGCAGAGTATAGTCACTTTGGCAGGCCCAGACATAAAAAATACAAAACAAGAACAATGTGAAAGAATAAAAAATTAACTTATTCTGTTTGACTGGTTTCAATTTTTTAAAAAGGATTTTTTTATAAAGGACTGGTTTTGATTTAAATAAAATCACTGCAAGGCTGAGATCACGGGTTATATAATATGAAAATAGGCCTCCTAGCGAAGTTGTCATTCTGAAAACGAAAACGATAATAGATGGCAATGAAATCGTTCTACGCCTACTCAGTTAGGCAAAACAAAATTTATCTGCCAATGTTAAGAGAGAGTAGATGAGTTAGCTGTTGTAAAAAGAGATTCAAAACACTTGCGTCTTAGCAGTCTTAAGGGAGCAGGATAGATATTAATTGTGTGAGTACGACATTTTGTTTTAGCTGTGGTGCATTATTAAATGTAAATTGTGCATGATATCTAAATAATGTTAAAGGTAGTAAAGCCACGCCAGCACGAACGAGCTGGCTCGATCGAAGTGGTATTACTGTCGCACAGAAGATCAACCTAAAATGACAGCATTCGTGCTGTCGATTTTCGTTGGTAGTGTAAGACCGAAGGTCCAATGAACCAGAAGCATCAATAGGTTACCATGGTGTGGGTCGCCATGCTGCATTGTTGCATTGTCACCACTCTTGGATTCTTACGCTTATACTTTCCATCAAATAGAGTAGAGTCACTATGGCAGGCTTTTTTTATGTATGATAAATAAATGTTAAAGTCTAGTTAAGATTTGTTCAGGTTCCGTATAATTAAGGATTAATCATCATATATCGTCCGTTGTATGTGCTATTTAGTACTACAAAATTGTACTCTTGTCATATCGTTAAATAAATCAAGATGATTTTAAGGTACATATTATTGTTATCAAAGAGTTTAATAATAGCTCAAAACAATGGAGGGTATTCAGTAATAAGTGTTGAAATACGTAAATTTTCAAAGTCTGTAAGCTGTCGTAAGGTCAAATTGTTTATATTTATCTGAAGATATTGAATTATGAGAATACACTCGTACCTACACTCACTGCTGTGTTTATCATAAACAACGCATTTTAGACATTTTTGACACAATTGAGTTAGAAGTACACGCGTCTAATGTTCACATTCCAAAGTTTGACACCTTTACAAAACCAAATTGTTTGGAACATTCCTGGAATTTCCTGACAACTGAACACAAAACTGTAGGCGCGATTTACTCGAAAGCTACCGTCAAACAAGTGCGTTATTCATGATGTAGACGGCAATACAAGCTAAAAAGGTTCATATATATAGGTAATTATGTTTGTGAATACTTTGTTGTAGGACCATTTTGTTCCGTATGTGGAGGAACGGGCCACATGTTCCTCCAACACAAAGGGAGCCTCCGACCAGGCGAGGTGATCATGCCTGGCGGGCCACTGCCCAACGGTTGATGTTGGGAAGTTGTAGATATGTTAATCGGCGCGAGAACTTCTATTGCGGGATTAGGATTGGTAGTTTCTTAGTTGTCTTCGTTGCTCCGTAGTTTGATGTTTCTTCGGTAGATGGCGCTGTCATATATTTTTATGTTGACGCTGTATGTGGAAGTCGCCACACGTTCATTTACTATAAAATAGTCAAGAAGCTAAGCGGGTGATTGGCTTGACACTTCAGAAGGTGCTTTTCTGGCATAGATACTAAACTTAACATAGCCAATCAACGTGGTTATGGCAATACTACCGGAAAGTATAGTCGTATTTTAGCAATAACGATCTTTATTAGGCATGCATTGCCTTGCATAGATCACAAAAATCGTCATAATCCATACCATTAAATAAAATTGAAGTGTCTGTTTCTAATTTGATATTTACGAATTTTCAGTGTGGAGGAACGGGTGTCATGTTCCTCCAACACAAAGGAAGGATCCTCCGACCAGGCGAGATGATCAAGCCTGGCGGCCCACAGCCCCACAGCGGATTGATGTTGGGAAGTTGTATATATGTATATATATACAAATGCATATGTATGTGTATATGTAAATATATACAGCACAAACATCACAACATTTTATTTTTAAAATTTTTGTGTGTCTGTCTGTTTGTTTGTTTCAGCTAATATCTGGAATTGCTGACTGGATAGATTTTGATGGGATTTTCACTAGGATAACTTAGGCTAACTTAGGATACTTTTATTTTACAATATAAATAGGGCAACGCCGACAAAAATAAAACCCACAAAATAGTGAACAATATTAATATATATACGTATACAAAAATCGCGGGTAATACCGTGAGGCAGAGCTAGTATTTAATGTTTCATGCATTTAACCTAAATATAATGTATGCTTTAAATATATTTTCGAGTTGAAATAAGTAAGCTATAATTATAAATGTCAATGTAAGTTTGTTTATTACGCTTTCACGAAAACTACTTAACCGATCATCATGAAATTTTGTACACATTTTCTTGGAGGTATTGGAAGTAACATAGGATACCTTATATTAAATACGAGCGGAACAACAGGCGAAAGTTAGTAAACTATAAAATCAACTACTTATTACCAGTCATTGTAATAATTTTATGTGGTTCCATCACAAAAACAGCGATTTTTTCCAACAGTGAGAGTTCAATAACAGTGAGAGTTAGTCCTTAAAACCTCTAAAATCTAAGAAATTGATAGGTTCTATTCATTACAGCGCTTACAAAATATTCTACAACTAACATGGGTTGTGAGGTTCCTAGGAGAGTCGTGTTGGTTTATTGAGCACAGAACATTTAACCTATGTATGTATGTATGTCCAATAGTTGAAGCCTTTTAAAAACAAAGAAAGAACGGAGAAGGACCACAAACAATCATAATTTAAAAAACGTGCCGATCTCAACATAATTCTGTGGATAAAATACATTTAAATAAATATGTTATTTATACCACATAAACACAAAACAGAAATTTATAAAAATAAATTGTCCAGTGGTGTATACGTCTTTTAGCTAGGATGCGTTCCGTACCCAATACGATCTCCGCCCCCCATATGCGCAAGCCTGA
This sequence comes from Hyphantria cunea, assembly GCA_003709505.1. Classification (NCBI taxonomy): domain Eukaryota; kingdom Metazoa; phylum Arthropoda; class Insecta; order Lepidoptera; family Erebidae; genus Hyphantria; species Hyphantria cunea. Next base: position 259,169 of record PKRV01000480.1, read on the forward strand.
GGGTGACTGGTGGCCGTAGAAATAGCCTTGTAGATGATTAGAAACAATCACCGAGGGTACGCAATTACGGCGCGGTCGGTCGCTGGTAGCACGACACCATGAGCGTCTCTGTCATTCGGCGGTCACGTTAAGCAGTCGGTCCTGGTTGTTATCATAGGATAACAGTCGTGAAGCTTAGTAGGAGGCTTTTGGATGACTTAAGAACACCCAACGGCTAGATAACGTAGCCACAACGTTGTCTAGCCAGTTACCAACCCGCACTCAGCCAGCGTGGGGACGTAAGGCCTTAATCCTCTCCTGAGAGGAGACCCCAGCCCGAGTAGGATATTATGGGTTGTTGATGATGAAATAGATAAAAGCCCTCTTTCCAGTATTAATCATAGTTATTTAATGTCTACATTAAACTTTAATAGAAATTTCTTGATTTTCAGGAATACATTATGACAATTATATGAATCAAACTCATAACTACTTTTAAAACTCGAAATTATAAAATAGTTACTCTACTTTTCAATTCAAGTTTACTTAAAATTGACGTATCTGCTTTTTAACCTTTGCATACAATCGGACATACAAGGGATAAATAATAATAACTTCATACATGTCACACACGACAGTCTGATCTTTGGAAACAAGGCTAGGCCTGTACTATGGAAGCCCAAATACTGATAAACATACTTAAATATTTAAAATACATATTTTACAAGAATATGTGCCAAAAAAATATATATTGAAAGGAAAATCCAGGCAAGAAGTACATTAGGATGGTACATTTTAGAAGAAAATGTAAGTTGCTAATACTAATACGTCTATCCATTTTGAATTGAATAAGACAGCTATTTGAATAGATACATTTCTCCTTCACACACTTATGCGTTTTTAATGCTTATATGCGCATTATAAATCAATTAACACTTTACCAATAAAAGAAAAGTGGTACCGCCTACTTTTTTAGGCTATACTGTCACTTTCACATAAAAATACTATATTTTAAGTACATATATATGTTCACCTACACCGTTTATCCTCAAAAAGGTAAGGGGGGCACTGTATCTAAAGAAGCAAGCAGTACTATCCTCTCACAGAAGACCAACCATGTTGCATTATCTGCATCAGCAATGAGTATGGTGATCACTAGTATTTGATTCTGCTCATGCTTTCCATCAGGCAGAGTAGAGTTATCCAGACAGGATCATGTTTAATAAAAGATTAATTACACCCAGATACAAAACAAATAATCTTACTCAGATTTTATCTAGCAATCATTTTGTAGGTTAATTTTGTATGTACTCCGGACGCAATATTTATTATTCATCAAGTAGCAGTAGTTCCAAATAAATGGAATATAATGGTCAAGCTGTAACACGACAGTTGAAAAAATTAGAAATCTTGCATCAAATAATAAGTAGGATTAATTTTAGTAACGGTGTTGTATAACTAGCAGTATTACCATATGCTGTTTACAGTCAGCAAAAACAAGTCGGTCCATGTACGCCAACATGATCGTAGCATACGCGAAAGAGCAGTAGTAATTATTTTAGGTGGTATAATATCCGTAAGGTTATGTTTACTGTTTGACATAAATATAAACTTATCTAGTTTATGATCGCAACTACAACTGCGTCTATGTCGGTTATCGTGTTAAATAATAGCCTATGTCCTTTCTCATTAATTAAAGTTAGTAAAAATTTCATCCAAATCGGCTATACGGTTTAGCCGTGAAAGTGTAACAGAGAAACAGGCAGAACTACTTTCCAATTTAGCAAAATAAACTATACATAGTAGAGTGTAGTGTAGGATAGGGTAGGGTAGTGTAAGGTAGGGTAGTATAGTGTAGTGTAGTGTAATGTAGTGTAGTTTAGGGTAGGATAGTGTAGTGTTCCCCCACAACTGTATCCCTACGTTGTCGTCGTGTGGGGGCTTGCGTGGGTCGATGATCTCTGGGGCTGTGCCGGTAGAGCCACTCATGCCGGATTGGCTCAGAGGGAGACTCCAGACCAAATGGGATACCAGACGGAGTCGAATTCTGACTGCCGCAGAGGGCACTCTAGACGTCCCTCTGCTCTAGCAGAGGGCGTATTAGAAGTGCGAGGAGGCGAGCTCGGTGTGCACTCACCCTGCCTCCGAGCGGGTAACACAGGAGCTAGTCTTGTGTTACCCTCGCCGCGACAACGTAATCCCACTAGGCTGTCGAGTTAGGTNGATATGAAAACAGGCCTCCTCGCGAAGTTGTCATTCAAAACAAAATTTATCTGCCAATGTTAAGAGAGAGTAGATGAGTTAGCTATTGTAAAAAAAGATTCAAAACACTTGCGTCTTAGCTAAGGGAGCAGGATAGATATTAATTGTGTGAGTACGACATTTTGTTTTAGCTGTGGTGCATTATTAAATGTAAATTGTGCATGATATCTAAATAATGTTAAAGGTAGTAAAGCCACGCCAGCACGAACGAGCTGGCTCGATCGAAGTGGTATTACTGTCGCACAGAAGATCAACCTAAAATGACAGCATTCGTGCTGTCGATATTCGTTGGAAGTGTAAGACCGAAGGTCCAATGAACCAGAAGCATCAATAGGTTACCATGGTATGGGTCGCCATGCTGCGCATTGTTGCATTGTCACCACTCTTGGATTCTTACGCTTTTGCTTTCCATCAAGCAGAGTAGAGTCACTATGGCAGGCTTTTTTTATGTATGATAAATAAATGTTAAAGTCTAGTTAAGATTTGTTCAGGTTCCGTATAATTAAGGATTAATCATCATATATCGTCCGTTGTATGTGCTATTTAGTACTACAAAATTGTACTCTTGTCATATCGTTAAATAAATCAAGATGATTTTAAGGTACATATTATTGTTATCAAAGAGTTTAATAATAGCTCAAAACAATGGAGGGTATTCAGTAATAAGTGTTGAAATATGTAAATTTTCAAAGTCTGTAAGCTGTCGTAAGGTCAAATTGTTTAAATTTATCTGAAGACATTGAATTATGAGAATACACTCGTACCTACACTCACTGCTGTGTTTATCATAAACAACGCATTTTAGACATTTTTGACACAATTGAGTTAGAAGTACACATGCGTCTAATGTTCACATTCCAAAGTTTGACACCTTTACAAAACCAAATTGTTTGGAACATTCCTGGAATTTCCTGACAACTGAACACAAAACTGTAGGCGCGATTTACTCGAAAGCTACCGTCAAACAAGTGCGTTATTCATGATGTAGACGGCAATACAAGTTAAAAAGGTTCATATATATAGGTAATTATGTTTGTGAATACTTTGTTGTAGGACCATTTTGTTCCGTTTGTGGAGGAACGGGCCACATGTTCCTCCAACACAAAGGGAGGATCCTCCGACTAGGCGAGGTGATCATGCCTGGCGGGCCACTACCCAACGGTTGATGTTGGGAAGTTGTAGATATGTTAATCGGCGCGAGAACTTCTATTGCGGGATTAGGATTGGTAATTGCTTAGTTGTCTTCGTTGCTCCGTAGTTTGATGTTTCTTCGGTAGATGGCGCTGTCATATATTTTTATGTTGACGCTGTATGTGGAAGTCGCCACACGTTCATTTACTATAAAATAGTCCAGAAGCTAAGCGGGTGATTGGCTTGACACTTCAGAAGGTGCTTTTCTGGCATAGATACCAAACTTAATATAGCCAATCAACGTGGTTATGGCAATACTACCGGAAAGTATAGTCGTATTTTAGCAATAACGATCTTTATGAGGCATGCATTGCCTTGCATAGATCACAAAAATCGTCATAATCCATACCATTAAATAAAATTAAAGTGTCTGTTTATAATTTGATATTTACGAATTTTCAGTGTGGAGGAACGGGTGTCATGTTCCTCCAACACAAAGGGAGGATCCTCCGCCCAGGCGAGGTGATCATGCCTGGCAGGCCACGGCCCAACGGTTGATGTTGAGAAGTTGTTTATATGTATATATATACAAATGTATATGTAAATATATACAGCACAAACATCACAACATTTTATTTTTAAAATTTTTGTGTGTCTGCCTGTTTGTTTGTTTTAGCTAATATCTGGAACTGCTGACTGGATAGATTTTGACGGGATTTTCACTAGGATATCTTAGGCTAACTTAGGATACTTTTATTTTACAATATAAATAGGGCAACGCCGACAAAAATAAAACCCACAAAATAGTGAACAATATTAATATATATACGTATACAAAAATCGCGGGTAATACCGTGAGGCAGAGCTAGTATTTAATGTTTCATGCATTTAATCTAAATATAATGCATGCTTTAAATATATTTTCGAGTTGAAATAAATAATCTATAATTATAAATGTGAATGTAAGTTTGTTTGTTACGCTTTCACGAAAACTACTTAACCGATCATCATGAAATTTTGTACACATTTTCTTGGATGTATTAGAAGTAACATAGGATACCTTATATTGAATGCGAGCGAAACAACGGGCGAAAGTTAGTAAACTATAAAATCAACAACTTATACATACAGTCATTGTAATAATTTTATGTGGTTCAATCACAAAAACAGCAATTTTTTCCAATAGTGAGAGTTAGTCCTTAAAACCTCTAAAATCTAAGAACTTGATAGGTTCTATTTACTACGGCGCTTAAAAAATATTCTACAACTAACATGGGTTGTGAGGCTCCTAGGAGAGTCGTGTTGGTTCATTGAGCACAGAACATTTAACCTATGTATGTATGTATGTCCAATAGTTGAAGCCTTTTAAAAACAAAGAAAGAACTGGGAAGGACCACAAACAATTATAATGCAAAAAACGTGCCTATCTCAGCATAATTCTGTGGCTAAAATACATTTAAATAAATATGTTATTTATACCACATAAACACAAAACATAAATTTATAAAAATAAATTGTCCAGTAGTGTATACGTCTTTTAGCTAGGATGCGTTCCGTACCCAATATGATCTCCGTCACTCATAAGCGCAAGCCTGAGGGTGACTGGTGGCCTTAGAAGTAGCCTTGTAGGTGATTAGAAACAATCACCGAGGTTACGCAATTACGGCGCGGTCGGTCGCTGGTAGTACGACACCATGAGCGACTCTGTCATTCGGCGATCACGTTAAGCAGTCCTGGTTGTTTTCATAGGATAACAGTCGTGAAGCTTAGTAAGAGGCGTTTGGGCGACTTAAGAACACCCAACGGCTAGATAACGTAGCCACAACGTTGTCTAGCCAGTTCCCAACCCGCATTCAGCCAGCGTGGGGACGTAAGGCCTTAATGCTCTTCTGAGAGGAGACCCCAGCCCGAGTAGGATAGGATATTATGGGTTGTTGATGATAAAATAGATAAAGGCCCTCTTTCCAGTTTTAATCATAGTTATTTAATGTCTACAGTAAACTTTTATAGAAATTTCTTGATTTTCACGAATACATTATGACAAGTTATATGAAACAAACTCATAACTGCTTTTAAAACTCAAAATTATAAAATAGTTACTCTACTTTTCAATTCAAGTTTACTTAAAATTGACGTATCTGCTTTTTAACCTTTGCATACAATCGGACATACAAAGGATAAATAATAATAACTTCATACATGTCACACACGACAGTCTGATCTTTGGAAACAAGGCTAGGCCTATACTATAGAAGCCCAAATACTGATAAACATACTTAAATATTTAAAATACATATTTTACAAGAATATGTGCCAAAAAAATATATATTGAAAAGAAAATCCAGGCAAGAAGTACGTTAGGATGGTACATTTTAGAAGAAAATGTAAGTTGCTAATACTAATACGTCTATCCATTTTGAATTGAATAAGACAGCTATTTGAATAGATACATTTCTCCTTCACACACTTATGCGTTTTTAATGCTTATATGCGCATTATAAATCAATTAACACTTTACCAATAAAAGAAAAGTAGTACCGCCTACTTTTTTAGGCTTTACTGTCACTTTCACATAAAAATACTATATTTTAAGTACATATATATGTTCACCTACACCGTTTATCCTCAAAAAGGTAAGGGGGGCACTGTATCTAAAGAAGCAAGCAGTACTATCCTCTCACAGAAGACCAACCATGTTGCATTATCTGCATCAGCAATGAGTATGGTGATCACTAGTCTTTGATTCTGCTCAAGCTTTCCATCAGGCAGAGTAGAGTTATCCAGACAGGATCATGTTTAATAAAAGATTAATTACACCCAGATACAAAACAAATAATCTTACTCAGATTTTATTAAGCAATCATTTTGTAGGTTAATTTTGTATCTACTCCGGGCGCAATATTTATTATACATTAAGTAGCAGTAGTTCCAAATAAATGAAATAAAATGGTCAAGCTATAACATGACAGTTGAAAGAATTAGAAATCTTGCATAAAATAATAAGTAGGATTAATTTTAATAACGGTGTTGTATAACTAGCAGTATTACCATATGCTGTTTACGGTCAGCAAAAACAAGTCGCTCCAGGTACGCCAACATGATTGTAGCATACGCGAAAGAGCAATAGTAATTATTTTAGGTGGTATAATATCCGTAAGGTTATGTTTACTGTTTGACATAAATATAAACTTATCTAGTTTATCATCGCAACTCCAACTACATCTATGTCGGTTATCGTGTTAAATAATAGCCTATGTCCTTTCTCAAGAATCAAAGTGAGTAAAAATTTCATCCAAATCGGCTATACGGTTTAGCCGTGAAAGTGTAACAGAGAAACAGGCAGAACTACTTTCCAATTTAGCAAAATAAACTATACATAGTAGAGTGTAGTGTAGGATAGGGTAGGGTAGTGTAAGGTAGGGTAGTATAGAGTAGTGTAGTGTAATGTAGTGTAGTGTAGGGTAGGATAGTGTAGTGTTATTTTTTTAGAGTAGAGTAGAGCAGGTTAGAGTAGTGTAGTGTGGTGTAAGGCTGTGTAGTGTAGTGTAGTGTAAACTTGTGTAGTGTAGAGTAGTGTAGTGTAGTGTAAGGTTGTGTAGGTAGTATAGGGTTGTGTAGGGTAGTTTAGTGAAGTATAGTATATTATAGTATGGAAGTGTTGATTAGCTCCTTCTGTGGTGATTTTTCAAAAGATATTCCTTTTCAGATCACATGAACAACCCTTCACCTACCTCCCATATTGTTGGTGTACTTAAATGTTACTACTATAGTAATGTATTCTCAAAATTCAAAAACATGACACATTCTACTTTCACACCAAACAAATTAAAATATTAAAAATTATAAGAACATAACCATTAAACTTTGTTGCTGACCATATCCGCAGGATACTTTCAAATAAATTATACCATCATATTTTCAAAATTTTAATGACATATAATTGCGGCCAAAGCAAAATAGCCTTTAGGAACATGCAGCAACATTAACACTATTCACAGAGTTATTTTAGCAATACAGCTCATATTTCTTTAGACGGTCGTAACTGACCACGAAATTTATTTCTTTTCGCACCTTAATAGAAAGTAGTGACATATATTTTGAATTAATATCTCCAAATATGAGAGTGTGGGGGTAAAAGGGAAAGTCAAAATACAAAAAGAGATAGTGTATTCACAAAACCTCAAAAACACGTTCTTTGATCATTATAACGCGATCACTTATTTACAGGTATTACATACTACTGATTTACCTGGCGTTTTGACCAGGTTGCACTGGCCGTGGTCACAGGCTGATTATTCCTGTGAAAATGATTATTATATCATAAAACGCGAAAATTTAAAAGTCAATACGTTCTTTAATCTCCAAAAACCATTAGCTAGAGCTCATTTTGTGGTCTTGATGTTCTTACAATTATTTTCTATTTTATACTTAAAAGAACCGGTACAGCAGNGTTTCTTTTTTAATTTAAGTGGTTTTATTAAAAATTATGTACTAAAAGCTAAAAAACAGTTCGTTAGATTTTTGTTTTTAAGTTTTTAGTTTTAAATTTCATTACATAGTACTTTTCATTTTATTAAGTTCAACAAGCCCTTTCATTTCATACCATTATAGTGGTAGTCATAACAAAATGTGTAAACAACCATTCTGTAGCGGCAGCCGTCTTGGATTTTAATGTTTTTCTTAGTGAACTGTGTTTTACTAGACAAGCTCTTTCATTTGATATACATATTGAGGTAGTCTTGTCAAAAATTTTAAAGCACCATTTTCTAGCGGCGGCCATCTTGAATTTACAATAAAACAGAATTTATTTTATAGTATTGTCACCAGAATTAAAGGTCTGTTCCAAATTTCAGATCAATTTGTCAAAAGAAAGGGGGTCAAATTTCAATTACTAGATTGACCCAAACAAACAAGCGGGGCAAGCTACATAAAACGTTTAAAAATACGTAAGTATTTTTCAACCTGCAGAGGTATATGACCTTTTAGTCGTTAAGTAGCCTTAGATATGATAAAAAAATATCTTTTAGCCAAGAAAAGAACTAAAACACTCGACAAACTTAGGAACTCTGTACAAATTGCACTTTTTCAAGAAACAATAAAACTATTAGCGTCTACAGACTTTTATTTCTAACTTATTCAGTTAAACTTCGAGCTACTCGTATTTAACATTATACTATGGATCTAAGTGAAAATAAAAAGATAGTAAATCTGTAATTTTGATTTTAAATAAAGCTAATTCAATCTCCAATAGCCTTTTCCTCCTTTTTTTCTGTACATAAAATAAAATTGTAACAGGTTGAAGTCTGTCTGAAAAGAAAAAGACTAAAGTTGAAGTTTCTATTCCCTAGATGGCTCTGTCCGAAAATTTTAAGTCACGCTATGGTTCTGTTACATCTAGCGGTATATAAGGTAAAAATTTGCATGCTTATTGCTCCCTTAGTCGGCCTTACGGCCCATGTTGAAATCATCATCATCAACAAAAACAGTTTTTTGAAGGTTACTCAACACGCAGGTGTCGAAGTAACTATATTTTCTTGAGCTTAAGTTTTATTCCGCGGGTCAACACGGCTTTCGTGGCTAATGTCGGTTATCGCAGTTTAGCTAATATCCGCATTGTCGCTAAAATTTTATATCTTCTTCCAAATTTAAAGAATCTTGATGCCAAGCTTCGTTAAAGTCGGTTTAATGACGGTACCATTCACGGCTGACATGATTTCGGGTATAAAAACTAATACCAATGATTTCGGGTATAAAAACTAATACCAATGATTTCGGGTATAAAAACTAATACCTATTTACAAAAGACTGCAATTTCAATATTCATAATTTCTTCATAATTGTCAAGAAATAAATTAATAAGCAATTATGCCCAACTATAGTAGTTTTGTCACTGTAACTACTTTTTACATTTTAAAAAATAATAGAAATACCTAATTTTATCGTGTTATCCACACCTTTGCATTGATCCTTATCTAAATAAGTTATATCGTATTCCAGAGTATTTCAATACCTATAGATTACATTTTGAATCATTGAAACCGATAAGGAAAATGAAATTAACTATGGCAGTAAGATAAAAGACTTTGATTTGAGGAAGGAAATAGGTTGTTTTTTAACGCAATCATCAGAAAAAGGAAAGAGTTAGAGACAAACGCTGGTTAAATAATAAAATTCCAATTTCACAAAGATTTTTCCCTTGAATCTTCTCAGGAGTACTGGTCAAAACGAACCATATAAGCCTAAACTTGAAGAGCTTACCTGTAGTAAATTAACATTTCTACTTTAAAAAAACACAAGGATCATTTATTTTTGGATTCATAGATTAGCACATAGGCGTACATACTTTTGTGTAGAAACAAATATTAATTACGATTTAAATTAACTAGTACATGAACTCAATCTTTTTAATTGTCATTTAACTTTTTCTTATTTAATTATTAATTAGGTAGTTGATTATAAATAGAGTTAACAGAAGCGTCTTCAAAGAAACTTATCAGTAATACCGTTTCGTACCTGTTTAGAGACGGACCCGCGATAAATCACTGTCATAGTGATAAATGTTTATATGTATTGTTGCTGCATATCATTACTTATGTAGGTAGTAACAGTAGCCTTAATGTGTACATGATGTAAAAGCAAAAGGGTTTTGCCTGATACTCCGTTATCTTATTTTAGATTTATGTAGACGTGGAAATTAATATCTAAAATAAACAACTCGCCGGGCATTCTCGCTGTTAACTCGCTCTTATCACCAGAATTTGGTTTGGAGAAGTTTTTGGCTTATCTTAAAAGGTGTTTTGGCTTGGCTGCGGGGTGACACTAGTGATGTGAATTAGTCTTCTCTATCATAAAAAAGGGCAGCGTGTGAATCAAACTTTCATAGTGAGGATTTTTACGATGTTTTATTTAACATTATAGCAATTTTGTAGGCGTACACTACGAAATAGTGCAAACATGAATATATGTCAATATTCCTGCATGTTAAACAGACAAAAAGACGCTTGCATAAAGTCAAATAAACGGGCAGAGAGATGGATAATTGAATGATCTAATGAGGATTCCTTTGAGCCATTTGGGATACAGAACTTTAAAACTTTAATAAGAACTAGCAATAGAAAACCTCAACCATCCCCACACATTAGTATCGTTACATGAGACTGCATCATCAACAACCCATAATGTCCCACAGCTGGGCACGGGTCTCCTCTCGGGAGATGGTTACGGACATACGTCCCCATGGTGGCCCAATGCGGGTTGGGGACTAGCAAGACTACGTTGTGGCTAAATCTTACCGTTGGATTTTTTAAGCTGCCCGAAGGCCTCCAACTAAACTTCACGATTGTTATCCTGTGATAACAACCGGATCCGAGTGCTTGACGTGACCTCTGAGACTGCATTACCGTCAGGAAATAATATTTACCAAAGTGTTTTCTGCTACGTGTTAAAATTACACATTAATAATTATCAACGACACACAATTCAAAGTTAAACAAACGTTTTAACTAAAAGGTTAATATTGACTCACAAACACTAGATGTGTTAGAACAAGTGCCGTTTCCAACTTTCGCCTCAGAAAATAGAAACTTTGAATACACATTAATAAATTATATGTATAAGAGACTAAGTCACAGGGAAGTTTCTATATTTTTTTGGATTTTTTTCTTGTATTGCTCATACTTCCATCAACATCAACAAGACATTTAGTAGTATATTTATATAAAATAAACACGGTTTTAAGAATTTTTTTATTGAGTTCATATTGGTGGCATTGTTTATTCGTGTTTCATCTCATTGCACTGGGTAGACCAAGCTTGCTCGACTTATTACTATGTTCTATACTACCCAATACACCGCCTAATATAGTAACTTATCATTCGTAGATTGGCTCCAAATAGGAGTCAAGACCCTCAGAATTGATGATAACGACATCAAGATGAGAATCGTAACACTAAAATTCTGGTCTAGAATCAAACTCATTTGTCCATAATTTCATTAAGTTTATTCCTAGCCGGTTTAATAAATGGAGTTAAAAAACAGTGAAATAAGTGCAAGTGAGTTTGAATCTAGAATGTAAGGCAACAAGTTCCATCAAGTGCATCAAGAGTATAAATTACAAAAATATCGTTTTGAAATCTAAACTATAATGATAGACTCGATTCCAACATCTATATATGAACACTATTAAATTTCAATGTTTTCTAGATAAAATTGTTTTACTATTTGTTACTATAGGAACTGTGAATATTGAAAATAATTGAAATAAAGCAACGAATAATTGTTCTAGATAAATATCAAAGCTTTGATAGAATATAAATCTCGTATTTAGCAATAAAATTCGTCGTCTATTTCTTTCAATGTCTGTTACAAATAACTCGGCGAACGAAATAGTTTTTGAATTTTTAACGGCGAAAGATTTTACTATAAAACCTTACAATTTTATACCTTTAGTTTCAGTTTCTCTCGCTTTCAATGTTACTTCTCTAATGAATGTGACGAATCGGAAATGACTACAACAACAATCCATTTGCAAAAAATAATAAAAAACATAGATTTAATCTGAGATTAGGTTTTCAAATATACAAACTAGTGAACTTGGATGTGTGCATCTTGGCCAGGACTTATTAATAACTGGTTAAATATATTCAAAACAACTTTCACAATCTGAAAGTGTTTTGAATCACGATCTCAATTTCCGTTGCAGCAAACATATATATGTATGTAACATATGTATGTGTGTTCCTATGTAACGTATCACTAAAGACTAGATGTACTACAACAAGAAAGATGAATTATTATTACTGTTACAGCTTCAAAATAACCTAACTCAATTTGATGGAAGGCATAAGTAGAACTCAAAAGTGGTGGTCATCACCATCACTATGAATGCGGATAATGCAGCATGGTGAGCTAGAAACTATTGATAAATTCTAAATCACTTCTAAAATAAATTCCAAAAACAACTATGTCGCTTAGCTATTGCTGTTCTTTTTGCATATCTAAAAGTAGCGATATGGCTGTTGCTACTTCGACTAATGTTGTTCTGCATAACTTGGTCCAATTAGGCGAAGGATACTTACAATTGTATTCTGGTAAAAATGTACTTATTTAGACAACTGACCTATAGTTTGAACCTACTATGGATTTTCAAGGACCTTCATGAACACCTTTAAATCTGCATAAGGACTGACTGATTTTATTTAAATTTCGTATACATATATAGACAGAAGCCTTTTTATCTTTTCAAGTGATTTAAACAGCATTTTGGTGACAATATTTAGAGTGGCTTGTAACCCAATGAAAGTGCGTCAGTAGGGTCCATGGTTACCACTTAACAGAGTGTGTAGAGTGTGAGAGTGTGAGTGTCATTAAGTGTTCAAGTAGGTAAAGTGATCTTAATAGAAGCTAATTGTAATAACTAATCAACCTAACGTTTAATAATATATCCACAGAACTCACATAATAATGTATTGTTTGAAGGGGCAGGCTGAGAGAGACGATAATATCTAAACTTGTTTTGTTATTTCTTCTCAGAACTTGTCATTGTATATCTACTTTATTTAGTATTTATCACCAGCATAATAATAATACATGAATAATATTTTAATAACACTATTACCTGTACCTGACTATCTGATTTTTAAAAAAGAGTGGCCATGAGTTTCTTTACATCTCATACGGCTCTATGCACTTTGGAAACTTAGAAGAAGATAGTTATAGATCGACACAAGCTAGTAGTAGATTTTGGTGTTTTCACCTAATTTACCTTGACAATCCAGTACATGCTGTGGCATTTGTTTGTATCAATCTATGATTTTGATTGCAGCTTCAATTTAACTTTCATAAATGTGACTTAGTGTCTTAATTAATAAATGATTTTGAATTTGAATTTAGTCAGCTGTATGATATCAAACGCTTAACATAGATTCTTCTAAAAACTCTCTAAAGTGGTTTTATTTTATACACTTGTGTCACAAATTCATATCAAATAGGTCCAATCTTGGTTACTGATTGATAACACGACCAAAATAAATAGAAAGTAAAAGTAATGTATGTCATTGAGTCACTTTTCTACCAGGCCGAATATTAATAAAGTAACGCATGTACTATATGTATAGGTCATAAAAGAACAGCGCAAATGTAGACCTTTTTCTTTGCCGGGAGCAATCCTCATGGATGTCCTCCGCCCTGGGGAGAGGGCGCAGGGGTCTGTCAGACTTTTACTGACTAAAACCCCCCGGTTTTGCGTCTCTCACCTACGCCAAGGATCACGGGAACTTAAAAGGCATCCGCAATCCCCGACTGGTGCCGGCCCGCTGCTGCGGATCACATCTCGTTAGCGAGAGGAGTGAGGTGTTTGACTCCCCTCGAGACTTCAAAGAGGGGCGCACAGGAACACTACGCGCCGCCACCTCGAGTGTGGTTGGTTGGGGGCGACGAACGTCCCCAAGTCCGCCGCCCCTGAACAAAGTTAGGGGTGCCGGTCAGCGTATGCCCTCCTCCGACGCCCGGTGTGCCTACTGCGGGCTGAGAGAGAGGTCAGGATCTGCCTCTCCCTTTCCGCAGCCTCCTTCTGCGAGATGACGGTTTCGTAGAAGGACACCACCGCATCCCAGGACTCCTCGCCGTCGGCCATAGAACGAACTACGGCTGGCAGCGCGAGAGGTCACTGCCTACTACAGAAATGAGGGCACGGCGCGCCCCCTCCCAAGCGACACACTCTGCCAGCGTATGCCACGCCGAGTCCTCCCGACAGTCGACGCACTGGTGACACCGAGCGTCGGGCTCCCTGCCTATGCGACACAGGAAACTCCCGAAGCTGCCATGCCCTGAGAGGATCTGCGTCACACGGAACGAGTGGGAGCCGTGCCTTCCCCCGAGCCACAGGTCGAGCACTGGCCGGAAAGCCTCGACAGTGACGAGGCCGGTGGAAGGGCTTGAAAGCCTGTCCCGCTATTCCGCCACCACATTTCGCGTAGCTGTGACCGACGCAGCTCGATAGCTCGCTGCGTCAGTCCCTCGCCGCGGGCCCGTGCGTACTCACGCCATCAATGTAATGACGCGAGAACTTTTGCCTCCAGGTGTCAGGCCGAAGATCCGGCTTACACGCAAGCTGCCTCATAGGAGATCGTGCGATAACCCCTAACGACTCTGAGGGCCATCACCCTCTGCGTCTTCCGCAGAACGGTGATTGAACCGGCCGTCAGGTCAGCCGCCCAAATCGGGGCCCCATATAGGTCCATCGACCGCACGATCCCCTCATACAACCGCCTGCAGGCGGCGTTTGGGTCCAACCCGTTGGGAAGCAGCGTTGACAGCACCCCAGCCGCGCCCAACAACTTGGGCGCTAGCTGCCGGCAGTTGGCTCGACAACGATACGAACCCCCCCAACATGTGCAAACCTGGTGGAGGCGCCCGTCGGGGGCCATGAAAAGCTATGGCCTCCGACTTGTTGAGGGCCACCGCCGAGGCCGAGGCCGAGGCGCCGTATGCGGCTCACCACCTGTGAGACCGCCGCCGTCACTAGCAACACTGCCTCGGCCAGTAACCATCGTGTCGTCGGCGTAACATGTCAGGTCCACACCCGGTTGGAGCTCGCCCCTCAGCACCCAGTCGTAGCCGATGTTCCACAGGAGCGGGCCCAAGACCGAACCCTGTGGAACACCGCACGACGTGGGGCACTGGTGTGCAAATGTAGACTTAGTCCAAACCTATGTCACCGCTGACATAAATAAGTTGCTAGCTTTTTACTACAATGTATTAGGAAAACAAGTCCGGAGTTCTGAAAACATATTATTGTGGCCCTGCAAACTATAAACTATTTTTATATCGATCAAAAGTTATCAATAACAAGCTTCGTATTTAACATGTGTTGTTTAAACTTTAATCATATTTTATTTAGTTTGCGTTCGTGACAAATTAATTAAAAAGTACCAATAATATTTTTATGTTATTGACTTTTTATAAATTTATTCACAATCTCGTACTTTTGTACAACTCAATTATGTACTTTAATCTCATATTTTTAAGACTCAGCACAATATAACTGCCTTTCACTAACATTGAATAATGTAACATTTAATTACCGCAGTCTAAGTTTTAAAAAAATTTAAAAAAATATTTTTAAATCCGCCTGGCTCTAAACAATATTTTTACGCACACAAAATAAAATGGCATAATTACGTGAATGGAAAGTGTTAATTGTTTCATTACTAACAGTAGGAGGCCTTCTCCACGGGCGAGAGAATCGCGACGACGTTATCGTCGTACCATTTTTTTATATACAAGGAGTGAGGAGGTTACACTGAAGGAATAATAATTTGTGAAGATTATCCGGCGATAGAAGCGCGGATCTGTCGCGATTCTCTCGTTCGTGAAGAGGGGCCATACGTATCTTTGCAAAGATCGTAAAGCTGCGTACAACTCTATGACTATTAGTAACTCATTAATCGGACATGTCTTACTAGTTCTTGGAGAGTTCTTTTTATTAGGTAAAAGAACTCCCGCACTAGCAATACTCCTGTGTTACCCTAGAAACACAGGAATATTGCTAGTGCGAGAGTTGTCTCTCTTTACAAACATACTTGTCACAGACAACACTTGAATACAACTGTTTGTAGATCACACAAAGTAATAACAAATGTGAGGTTTGTGCCCGCAACACTCAGCGCCGTAAAAAGCGGGGAACACCATTCTCATAATCGTCAGTTGTCAAACATTTGTGCCACTCAAGACACTCCTTTAGTTTTACGGCTTTGTAACTTTACGTCGATAAGTTACGATCGCAGTGAACGATGTTTTGCAATAAATATTCTTGTTCCGTTTGTTATGACAGCGCAAAATCTTTGTTAGACCTCGGCTTGTATATTTTGCGCATTATTCATAAATGACACATAGAAATATTTATGCTTACTTCATTTCATTCTTATATTCGAATATAATTTGTAAAGATATGATTCAAGATATAGTATTTTCAATTAATGTCAAATGACGGACCAGTTTAATTGCATCATTGCAAATTTTTTTATTAAAAAAATTTAAAAACTTTACGTTACCAATTTATTTCCGCTTTTTTCTTTTAACTGTTATTAGGATAATCTTAGCGGTATTCACATTTTTCAATGGTTTTTCATGATAATTGAAGATCTCATTCTCGTTGTTTTTTATATTTATTGAAATATGAAGAGATTGGAAGAGCGGGCAAAATCTGACAGAACTTTAATAAAAAATAAACATAATATTTACCTTGATCAAACATCACTATTTCTACAGTAGACCCTAAGGGTACGGTCTTCACGTGGACACATTCTTCGCCATTGCCAGGGTCCTTGGAGCAGAATGTGTTTTCCCCAACATTGTCACCCTGTGTAAGAAGAGGTGACGCCGGGTACGTGAAGCGATGACCGTCGGTTTGACCCCAGCTCTCTGCAACAAAAAAGTAATGCGTTAGTGTGATGCGAATTTAAAGTTTAGTAGTAATATCAGAAGACTACTAGTCGAGCAAACTTTTTAAAATTGAATCATACGAAATTCTCAAACAAAGAAAAATAAGGTTTATCAACAAAGGATTGAATGAAACAAAAAACTTAACTGCGTAGAAATGGATAAGTTCCTATATTCGATTTTAAGGTTTGCATATAATCAGTGTCACTCTCACAATTAAGACGAACCTAATATTACTTTCCAAACCAAAATACATAATCGAGGGTTGCTACCCCCTCTCCTTCACCTGTGCTCAGTTGATAGCTTAAATTGATGGCATAGTACTGAATGTTATTGTTTGATCCCCTTGTTTCTTTCTAAAAAGGTCTCCTGGTGGTTCATATGACCCATCAATTTTCGACACGGGCCCGTGATCTATGTTATCTCTATGGACTACATTTATATGTGTTGGTGTTTTTTAAAATAAGTACATATATTAATAAATTTTCTTCGTGGAGAAAATCAGTTGTATCATTAAGGTCACCCATCTCATTTACTGACGTAACCCAATACCAAGAAACAATAGACTTTTATTGTTATATAATTTCTTTAAAGTTCTGTTACTAATAGATGCCATTTTTTAAAAAGAGAGAGTCGCCCATTACTTTTAAAGCCTACGCACTCCGTTACAAGAAATCACTTTTAAGATTACTAGTGTAATGAATCAATCTTATCGTAGAAAACTCCGATGGAGGCATTGCGGTTGAAAGTTGTCTCACAAAAAACTTTAGACTATTATTGGCTGTGACACATTTTTTTGTTTTATAGACATTGCTGCTGCTTTAAATTCTACGTCAAATCGATGTTTTCTAACCTTAGATATGGCTGATAGTATTTAAATAAGTATTTACTTTACTGTCTCCTTTTAAAGCTGTGATATATTTAGTTGTAATCCCTTACAATAACCTCTATTCTATTAACCACTCATAGAAGTAATCCGTGTATGTGTAGGTGTGTGTGCCATCATAAATTTTAACGTAATTACAAAGTTACCAAGAAATTTGAAATACAGATAAAAAATAATAATTTATACTTTGTAGAGAAAAATAAGTTCGACACGAATTAATTCATTTACGACATAAGCTATGCCATGTTTTGAGTTATCTAATTAGGAACTTGTAATATTTGAATCAAATCAAATCAATCAACAACCCATAATGTCCCACTGCTGGGCTCGGGTCTCCTCTCAGGAGAGGGTTAAGGCCATACGTCCCCACGCTGGCCAAGTGCGGATTGGGGACTGGCAAGACAACGTTGTGGCTACGTCATCTTACCGTTGGATGTTTTTTAAGCCGCCCGAAGGCCTCCAACTAAGCTTCACGACTGTTATCCTATGATAACAACCGGGACCGACTGCTTAACGTGACCTCCGAATCACGGAGACGCTCATGGTAACATGCCACCAGCGGTCACCCATCCAGGTACTGACCGCGCCGTCGTTACTTGCCCTCGCTGATTGTTTCTAATCACCGAGTGCAACTGGGCTATGAGCGCCTCCAATATTTGAATAATGAATACGAAATGTATAAGAAAGCAATAGACACTCCAACGCAGGATCTAATTTATGAAATAACTAATACTTCCATAAAGAAATGAGATCACTTTTATTATATAATCTTGCTCGCTTTATTCCAATATAATTAAAACACAAAACAACTACAATATATTACTAAATATTTTAAAAATCACCATTCATTTCAGACACCTAATAATAATACAGTAGGCGCAGCGCTCATAGCCCCGTTGCACTCGGTGATTTGAAATAATCACCTAGGGTAAGCAACGACGGCGCGGTCAATACCTGGATGGGGGACCGCTGGTAACCACTGGCGGCATGATACCATGAACCGTCTCCGTGATTCGGAGGTTACGTTAAGCAGTTGGTCCCAGTTGTTATCATTATATAACAGTCGTGAAGCTTAATTACTTAAAAACATCCAACGGCAAAATTACGTAGCCACAATCGACACTCGACCAGCGAGGGTACGTATGGCCTTAACCCTTTCCTGAGAGGAGACCCGAGCCCAGCAGTGTGACATTATGGGTTGCAGATGGTGAGGCGTAGTAAGAAGACCCAGCTGTTCTGTATTTACAATTTTAGGAAAGACCTAAATAAAAAATACTCAAACATGTCATAACTTCAGAAATGCATGATTCTTATAACTGTCAGCAATTTCATTACTTATCTTAAAAACAAGTGAGGAAATTGTGCACAAATTTGAAATGAAATCTGTATAAATGAAAATGAGTCACAAAAATGTATGTACGCGAATAACTTCTGATCGACAGCACCAAATTGGATAATTCTTTTTGATCTGTTTTTTATTGTCAGGGTAAGGTTTGCATAGAAAAAAATAAAAGGAACCCGAAGGTGTTATATTTTCTTAGTCGTATACACTGCGGCCCTGCGGGCAGTTAACACGGGCTTATTAAATAAGTTTTTCGGTAAATCCGGAAATTTTCACGAAAACGAATTATATGGCGGTACGAAGTTCGCCGGGTCACAGAGAGTGTAGTATATACTTGCAAGAATGTAGTACAAAAAAGGTCATAATAATTCCTTCGATAAAAAGGTCGAGTACTTTCTACTATAACAATGGTGTGCAACTCGCAATATCATAAATCATTATTAATGCCGTCCAATATAATACAAGTTAGTTAGTGTCAGTATTATGATTTCATTGATTTGATCGTGATTTCGTAAAAAAAATATTATTCAGTTACTAGAATACAACAAACATTTTGGTTTATTTATGTCATAATAGTTAAAATATGTAAATTTAGAAATATCAATGGAGTAATTACAAAATAATTAATACAAAGTTTCCCATAAGATCATGGCATTAAGTTTTCATTCGAGTCATTTAATCATTAAAATTGTAAAACATTTTTCAAGAAGCCATTTGCTTAGTATAATTTTTATTTTAAATTAAAGTTTGATCCTTGAATACATTTCCTAATTTGTTATATAATAATAATAGTTTATTTAATTCTCTCATTCACAAAGGTAAGTACAATTTTAGTAAAGCCACAATACAGGTTGAGTCACTCTCGTTCCTTTGTGAGAGGTTGGTGTCTGTAGTAGAAAATCCCTGTGTCACAGATTACTAGGCTCCACCTCAGGAACAATTTGAGTAACAAATTACAATCATAATGTCAACTGTACTTAATATAAAATATGTTTTAGGTTAGGTTTATAGTATTTTATGCGCGTGTACGTGTTTGAGAGAGAGTAATAGATGTGTGCACCTGACTCCGTATGGTACATTTTTTTTGCGGTGTTAAGTAGCGTTACACAGTGGGTCGTATGTAGATAGTGTGTGTGACTTAACTATACGAAGTTTTCTTTTTTATTATAAATTAATATTTCGAACATTTGATACACAACGCTAATCTAGGTTGACTGATAGAATACTTTTTACTTTTTTTGTAAATATAACATAGAAATCAACCAAACACTTCCGACCAGGAATCAAACCCAAGATAATAGTTGCATATTCTACCAGTGCGCCACTGAAACAGTTCAGAAAATAATGGTCGTTAGTTGTTTAGTAGAAACAATACGTTTTTAGTTAGTTAAATATTATGAGTTATAATTTTATAATAGTTCAGAAATCGTATATGGGTAGTGGCCTGCGGTATTACTCACTCGGTGAAACACAGCGCAATCGCTGTTTCACACCGGTTTTCTATGAGGCCGTGGTATCACTCCGATCGAGCCGGCCCATTCATGTCGAAGCGTGGCTCACCCACGGTTACAGTCTACTTGTACCCGCAGATCAAGTAGAGTCTATAAGCAGCCCCGGGTTCTTTACCACCGCGCTCAGCGGTATAAAGAACGTTGTGGCAGACAACTGGTGAAATGACCGTCGTATCCAGCTTACTTTACGTTTATTTACTCCCTACGATGACCACTTGACATTTGGTTGAATTTAACGACAACCCGAACCTGGCTGACCAGTTCTTTAGTGGCGAAGAGAACAGGGGTGAACATTGTTGTTCTGTAATACGCCATATTATATGCTGGACGCTATATTTAAAAATCCTTTATAGATTGTTTGTGTTTACTTTAAAGTTGGCTGGCTCCTGGGATTAGATTATTTATCGACTGAAAACCTTCTCACCCATACTGTATAAATAAGTATGACATTACGCCTTACACTTACATACACATATGTATACATATGGTAATAAATTCTATCACTGGCAGCGATCAGTACGACGGAACACTAGTTCTCATAACACAGGCCTTGCATAGCTTTTGATATTCTGCAACGTTGTTTTATAACCTTAGGTTTAAGGAAGGTTGTAATTATTGCGAAATAAACATTTTTATTATTTTTACAACCAACGTTCGGTGGTGACTCAAACGATTTAATTAATTAACAATGCAATACAATTGATACTACACGTTCTAAACTATATTTCTTATTTAAGAAAACACTGTAAATAAGTGAATAAAGTTACGTGAGTGTAGTCGCGCCGTTCTTAGGCACAGTAGGGAAAGGAGTTTGTTGAACAGTTGCGTGAACATCTACAATCTAACAATTTAAACCAAAATTTAAAATGAACTAGTGTTGCTGTTATACTGTTGTACTTCTTTATAGATCGTTTATTATGCGCGTGTATGATCACGGTATAAAGTAGATAGTACTAGCTAGTAATGAAGCTTTCTATTGATATTTTTTTTATTATTTGCCCCTTAAATAAGTTGATGTACACAAACGTAAACGGTATTAGAAAACTATCAAATTTATGGGAATGACGTCATCTCAACATTATGTCACGTGGTCAATACAACATAGCCAATAAATAATAGTCAATATTACAAGAAAATAGAGACGTTAGCCATTGTAGAAATAGAATAGACGCTAAACACTTTTAAGTTGACTGAGGGGGCTGTTTTTTGATTTAAATATGATAGCGTAACATTAAAACAAACTCACATCCGCATTTAAAATATTAGTTAAGATTTGCGAAGACCAACAAAACGTTTCATTTACATGCAGGCTCTTAATAGAAATTGTAATTCACCGTATAATTATGTGATTTAATTTTGCAAGTATGGAAAACTTAGAGTACGAAAGATTAAAGAGATATGCATCGTTTAAGTTTAACATAATATAAGAAAGAGGAAATATATTCTTACATAAAAGTTACAAAGCATGCCATAAAATAGCTAAAAATCTATGTCGTGATTTTAGGTAACATACTAAATTGTGTAGACATTATCGTGTATCACAGAAATAAATTATTTATAGCATTCAGTACATTCACTGTATATTTTATGTAACTCTCTCTAATGTTGTATACTCTTATGCAGAATCATAACATATTTTCCATTAATACCATAGTATTTTTATTTTAGTGGCCCTAGCTAAAGCGATCACTAAAAGTGAACTGCAACCTATTAGGTACAATACAAATACGAGTGAGTCGAATTATTAATATTCAAAAAGGGTTTAATATATTCATCATTGAAAAAGACCACACATGAATTTCTTTGTGTATGGTTTGTAATAAAAATTGCAGTTGTTAGTAATAAAAATTATTGGCATGGTGCAAATTGCACTTCCCCTGACCAGCAGTGTCTTAAGCAGCGGTTTTCGGTTAATTCATTCTCAGTTCATTAGATAAATAAACGAATTCACTTTGGAATGATACATTGTTGAATCGGACCAGATTGATTTCTATTAACTCTTAAATACACAACAAATAAAATGAAACTCCGTGAAAAAACAGGAAGCAAACACACCTAGATTACCTAGTTACAGACAAACTGAAAAGCAATGAGCAATCACAAATGAGACTGGAAAAGTCTACGAAACGTTTCAAATGTCAATTCCAAAAAAGCTTCCTCGATAAAAATACTTCTGTTTCAGAATCACTGTGAAATTCCTGTCTGATATTTCAGGCACAAATTCCTAATTGGTTCACAAGTTATAAGTTGTAGCCAATGCACAATGAAAACATGTTAGGAAGGTTTTGGATACAAGATGGTAGGGGTCAGCGACTACCACCGCCCACATACCTGCAACTCAATATATTGTTTCTGTTTATCTTAACTACAAGCCAGTGTAATGTAGTGTTGTTATAAGTAACGATTCCAACCTCATATATATTATAACGTTATAACTTAATAATCAAGTAAATAGCTGGTTCATATTAAATAATATTAATATTTTGGTATCTTCCGCTTGTCAGCTTCCGGCGTTATTTAGAAATATTGTTAATGACGTCTATACTCTTTTTATAAAATGGTATTTCCGGCGTAATAAATCTCTAATGTTAGACAATCCTGTGTTACCAAATAATAATTGTACGTTGATAATCATTTGAATAAATGTGATAAACAATGTGATCGATAATATATATATGATATGATCATATTCATATATAATATGAATATGATCGATAAAGTCAGATGATATAAATGGCACCGATTGGAGTAATGCGAGGACATTCATATTCTAGCCGTTCTACTTGATGTGCTTTGGAGAATATTATATGTTTGTGCTAATATAATGTGTTGCTATGCCGCCATCTTGACTACGCTTGTTACAGTACTTTTTATTTGTTTGTTCCTTATAAGTTTTTAAATGTATTGTACTGTAAATCTATTTTTGTAAAGTTCTTTTTTTATGTAATAAAATTTAGTTTTGATGAATTTATGTGAATTTGCTAAGAAATTATTATTACTGTTACATATGTGGTTAACTTTAATTGAATGGTTCAACCATTTTTTATATATCAATAAAACTGCTTATAAAATAAGAAAAACTTGAGAAACTAAATAATTGTGGCGTAATTTTCCCCGAGTAATTGTTGTTTGCTCCAGGCGTTATATTATCCAATTACGGCTAGTTATGGCATCACAGCTGTACTTTGTAAATTTGACCTGACCTGAATCGATTTGGTAATTCGATGAGTTGAACAAATAAATGAAGTATCGATATTTATTCAAGTCGATTATTACACTTGAAACCCACTAAATTATTAACAGCTATGGTGGCAGAAGACCGGTTGGTAATTCTGAAGGATTTTTAAAAATGATAAAGTATGGGTATATATAGAAACCGGATTTTCAATTACTGACATTATGCCTAATATATTTTTCATCATACGAGCGAATCTACTGTAAAGCTTTTGTAATTACAGGATAGGGTCTCATAATACAAGAATCTAGCCTTGAAAGAGAATATTAATAAATAGTAGTGAATATGAACGCACACTTTTCGAGCGGGGATATTCCAAAGGAGTTCACAAAATCGCCTTATTACGTAAGGTAAATATAATGATTTATTTTATTGTCAGTGAGTTAAAGGAAACCTTCTCGAGGCTATCAGTATAGTTGTTTATCAGATTGAGACTATTGGGAAAAAAATAGTGCTTTCGCGATATGGGTACGCAACCATACCTTGATATACCAGCTGTGTTACGACATTATAGATAGAAATCACTTCAATTCAACAGCCCAATGACCCGATGAACAGATATACGCATACATTTATAGATCCCCTGGTAGACATTCTCTGATCATGTAGTTGCCGGTGCTTATGACGGTGACGGGGTAATCATTCAAAGCATATAATTTGCGGTCCGTATAGACGTTACGAAGAATGATTATTTCACTTTCTTTATAATAGTCGTGGTACATTTCTACGTTAGGTGAATAAGTGACTATACAAAAATGCCAACTACGCTTATTTTTACATTGTCACTTTATTAAGATGTCGGATAAACTGATAGTATCTGGTTGATCGGGCTTTGCTCGGTATTTCATTTTTAGTATAGTTTCGCTTTAAGGCCCCCCAAAATTCCCTGCATACTAAAAAAATCGATATGATCTAAACGAAACAGTGTTAATAGCGAAAATTGAAAATATTGTAATTGAAAACAAAAGTTTCATTGAAGTAATCCTACTCTAAAAGTTTAATTTAAGCTTGTTTATTTTATATGTTAGTAATCTATACATTATAATTTAACTTCCCCTGACTGATCGATTTATGATCGCAGAGCCTAAAGTGCTGGGGCTACAAACTTGAAGTTTTGGCAGTTGATGCTTTGTTATGTTAATACCCATTGAAAATAGGATTTCTTGCCCTAAGGGATTAAAGAACTGAAGAACAATGTGGAAGTTTGGCATTTTGAAATAAGAAACATAATGAAAGAAGTAACCACGCCAGCGAAGTCACTGGAAAGCAAGTAGTAAAATATATGAGTAACAAATTAGTTACCTATATACCAGAATAATACATGTACATAGAATTACGAAAGGGACTCTACAACTCGTACGTAATCTCTTCTATTATTTAATGCTAAGATAACTTTCCAAACATATCAATCTATACTTATAAAAGACAATTACAAACTGTAATGCGCACACAAAAACGCTGTTATTTTACATTTCTCCGAAAGGAAGATAATTTCATCCTAACATTAGAAGCAAATCAATGATACGAAATCCAATTACACAAACATCAAATACAATATTACATCAGAGAACTAATATTCAGACTAACAACCTGTTTGATTGAATAATAAATGGATTCTCATCGTTAGATTCTACAATAACTTATACTATCAATAAGTAAAAATGAATAATGTATGGAATCGAAATGTAAACACGCGCATAACTTCCGATCGACTGTACCAAATTGGATAATTCTCTCTTTTATATGTTTGTTATTGTCAGGACAAGGTTCGCATAGAAGAAAATTAAAGCATAATTGGAAGTGTTAAATTTTCTAAGCACTGTGCACTACCCGTGGGTAACTAAGACGGGTATAAATACTAAAACAAATTTTACCCTAAATTTAGAAAATATTCACAAAAAAAGAGTATGGCGGTACAGAGTCTATGAAAGATAATGTTAATTAAAAACATTAATCGGTGAAGGCTTTAATTTACCTCTTCTAATGGTAAATTAATTAAACAAATATACAAAAAATAACAAATACAAAATAGTAGTACACGAAGACGTCATCAAAAAAAACATGTAATAGCAAAACATTTTTATATTGTTAGAAATAAGAACATGGGGATACTGCAATAAAAGAATTTTAAAAAACTTGGGAGTTTTCGTGACTCGATTCGACTCGACGTTCAATGACGTGACAAAATTCTAATGGGAATAGAAGAAGAAAGGAAATGGTGCTCGCGTAGCTACAGATTTTGTTTAATTTTGTTGATGTTTTATACAAATTATACCATTAAGTGATTGCTAACTACAGTGTTATTAATAACAAACACTAAAAATAATAATGAAATTATTCATTCGCGAAGTTCATTCTTAAACTATTTTATTTTAATGGTTTATTTGATGTTATTTATAATTTTTTACAAGTGGCATATAATACCTAATTATTAATTCTTGATATGAATGATTACTAACTGACGAGAATTTACGGGCTTAGGCTGAGATTACAAACCAAGGAAAGGTAATAACATTTCGTTGGTTTGTCTGACGTTTCGTTCAGGCGTTCATAGCCCAGTTGCACTCGGTGATTAGAAACAATCAGCGAGGGCAAGCAACGACGGCGCGGTCAGTACCTGGATGGGTGACCGCTGGTGGCATGTTACCATGAGCGTCTCCGTGATTCGGAGGTCACGTTAAGCAGTCGGTCCCGGTTGTTATCATATGATAACAGTCGTGAAGCTTAGTTGGAGGCCTTCGGGCGGCTTAAAAACATCCAACGGTAAAATTACGTAGCCACAACGTTGTCTTGCCAGTCCCCAACCCGCACTTGACCAGCGTGGGGACGTATGGCCTTAACCCTCTCCTGAGAGGAGACCCGAGCCCAGCAGTGGGACATTATGGGTTGATGATGTCTGACGTTTCGGTCAAGTTGCATAGCGGTTACACGAACCCACTCACAAGTTCTCACAACAGATCACGAGCTACGTTTTAGTAACTTGTTTGTTTCGTTCGCATGTAATGCTTCTAACTTGTAATACTAGATGTCTATTAAATCACTGGAGAGGAAATTAACTTAGTAACAGCAAATGTCTGGTCCATACATGGTGACTAGAAATCTACCTTGCCTTATGGATAACCACGGTTCAATGTGTTTTTTGACTTAAACTCAAATAGACTGTTAAGAAGTTAACAAAGCAATAACTTATGATAAACTGACATCCCCGAATTAAGTACATCTTAAAGTTTGTGAGGATGTATGCATAGATATTTGTTACTTGTGTCATCTAATATTCAAATTAGTGAGATTAAAATTAAAGTACCTGGATGAACGAGTACCAATGAGCTATTATATATTTTTTTACGTAAAAATGAATCATAGCTAGATCGATTAATCGCCCCCAAAACCTCCTGCCTACTGAATTTCATGAAAACAAAAATACCTGGAGCCGTTTCCGAGATTGTATACATGTATAAACTATATATATACAAGAATCCCTCCTTTAAATATATAAGATAGAAATATCTACTTCAACAAATAACAAGTATTATCTATATAATAATTATTTTTCACGGGAATTAATGCGATCACTTATTTACGGTGGCCAGTGCAACCTGAACCATCAGGCAAATCAGCGGTGCAGCTGAAAACCAGTGCTGAGCTTCAGTACAAAGTGAACTGGGCTGGTTACCTTTGCCGCATAATGCAATGTTACGTAATTTTGTTGTTATGCTATGTTGTAGCAAAAATAAATGGTTTAAAAATGGTTTAAATAAGTGATCACGTTAATTCCCGTGAAAATAATTATTATATCATGAAAGCGAAAGTTTAAAAGTTAGTATAACAAGTATTATCGGTAAAAATATAAATTTACATGGAAATAATAAGGTTCTTCCGGAATATAAATAACCTGAATGCCAATGACTTACATCAACGGACTTCAAGATAATCAAGACAAGCCAATAAAAACGCTTTCATAAAAAGGTATATATTTTCTCTACCAAAACGTCTTAGTGTTCTGTGTACATAGAATAAACATATATTTTTATATGTGATGAACTCCCTTAGACTAATATCGGACCCTTCCTAACGCCTGCAATCGGACATCATGTGTCGGTAAAACTATCATTCATCAACACATCAAAGTTACACACAGATGTCGCCTTTATTTGTATACCTATACATATAGAAAATATATATATATACAAAATGAACATAGAATAACATAGCATGACCATTTAACCTTTTAAAATCTGTGAGGAGTAGGGATTTTCAAATGCCAAAGAAGACAAACAAACGCTTATATAGGATTACCTTAATAATGTTAGATAAGGATGATTATGTACTACTTTGTCCTAATATGCCTTTCGAATGACTTTAGAGATTACGTCTATCAATTTATTTTCAAATGCATTAAAATATTAATGACTAGTTTTTTCCCGCGACTCCGCCCGATTATGTCTATGTTGAATGTCGTTTAATATTAATATGGATTTTGTAACGCGTATTTTTTATTATAATGTCAAGAAAGAGCTAAAACTACGTACTAGAACTATTTTAGGTATCTTAAAAACTTTAGATATGGCTGGCAATTGTAGCAAAGTTAAATGTCAATTATTTGTTATTATTATAAAAGTTATAATTTCAAAATAGCAGAATAGTTTTAGATATAAAGAGTAATATTAATGATCATGGACAATTTGTCAAGATTTTTCTTACAATATCCTACAATAGTATATAATAAATGTATAATAATAATTACTTGTTTCCAAACGCGCATATTATATTCTTAACGAGGATCGAGGATGTATTTTTTTCACAATCCACTTTTTTAAGATTTATCCACTATTTCTCAGTGTCATTTAATTATCGCTCCCAACTGTTCTTTAAAGCTTTAATCTCGAACATATTTAAAAGAAGCAATTTTTTTTGTATTTTTGCTTTTTTCAATAACAAAGATCACACAAAAATTCAGCACCTTGATGTATATCTAGTGATTATATTATTGAAGATGATACCTAAATACACAAATTGGTGAGTAGATTCGTGACCCACTGACATGTTGCTTAAGCGAGTTATATAACCAAATATGTAGGCTTAGCGGTTCTACCTCAAATGAATGTGACACGTTCATAACATCCGCAGAAGACAACCTTTAACCAAACAAGTTTCAACATCTATTTTGAATATTTGCGGTAATTGACAAGCTAATTTACATTTATATATTTTTAGTTTGGGATTTTTTTAAACTATTCATTTTATAAATTTATTTACAATTAATTTCTTATAACTTAATACGAATATTTAAAATGAACCAAATAGAATCAAACAATTCATGTCTTTATAATAACACACCCCGGATCGCTACCGGCTACATAATAATGTACTTATTTTTATTATTTAAGGTAACGTCGGATGTACATGACAAATCTAAGCATTTGGCATACTCATAAGACATAGGCCAAGTTTCCCGCTTTATCGGCTCTCCTACTCTCAAACTATTGTCTCAACTCATGAAAGATTACTTTGGACCACTCGATCTCTGAAAGAGGTGACCGCTCGAAGCAGTCCAACTGTCTGAAATCTATTATCAACTGCGAGCTCTTTCGTTCTTTAGAAGGCTATCAGTTTTATTCCAATTTATGATTGAGATTGAGATGATGTCTTGGGAAAAAGTGCCCATGACACTAGCAGCGTTGCTCCTTCGGATAGTAATGGCCATCCTCTGCACCAGGAATTTATGAAGATTGTATAATAATATATAATAATATAACCGGCAATATAGCAAATATCTTAAGCCCTGATACACAATGTCCCGTAGGTAACATGAATAGTCGTAGATAAATCATGATATAGTTGTTTTAACTGTTTTTGGAACTTTCGTAACTTTTACACATACACATAGTTTTTGTTATACAATGGGACTTATTCGCGATATACATATTTAAAAGGCTATGACTGTGCCCGTGACAAGAAATGGTGTAACCCGTTCAACACCTCGAGAAATAGAAGGTATCGTAACTCTCATAACCTTCTAAACAATTTTAACACAGATAAGTCCCGCTTTATGGGTATTATACGTAAATAGTTTCCACTACCTATCTATACTCTTCAACGTCAGAAAAGTAATACTTAAATATACTTTGGAAGTTGTAAAATGAATTGTTTAATTCCCTTTTTTATAAAACAAACAAAACCGATCGCTTTAACACAAACAAATCGTAGAAAATTGTGAACCACATACACTTAAACGACACGAAAGGAAGTTTGAGAATCGAAAATCAATATCGAGACCTTTAAATGAAATTTAATTTCAGAGTGAACGCAAGTTACCCACTACAATCAAAAAATAGGAAATGAAATCAGGAAAGTGAAGAGAATGGCAAAAATAGCAATCCTGCAAAGTATTTCAAAACGTTATTTCAGTAGACCACTATTACGAAGAATCGTTATTTTTTTATCAGGTTCCAATTTTGGTTTTATTTTTATACTTAGTTCTTTACTGTGTATTTTGAAATTATGAAATTAACAATGTCTTCATTAAAAATTACTACTGATGTGAAATAAAGTAAGTTGAACATTGTACGGGAAATCCAACTTAAAATTGCATTGGAATTTAAACATTGCATTTAACATTCATTCGCTTTAACGTTTTCCTGTCAGAAAAACTTAAGCAGAAACTTGCGATATTAATAGAATTGAACGAACGGACGACTGGGTCGTCGAGACCTTATTGAAAGACAACAAACTTCGCTTTCTTTGCATACATTGGTAATAGAAATACAAACACTTATAAAAGATGACCTTGATACGGAAGTGGCTCTTTAACACCCCTTTTACATCATGTTACATCGTTTATACACTTACACCAGAGTATTTCGGTAACTCCATGTAAAAACACGAACCAAAAAGTAAGTTTGCCTGCCTACCAAATTCGTAGACCGTGACCAATAATAACAAAAAATTGTAACAGTATTTAATATGCAGAGTAGGTAATAAGAAAACGTATTTATGTTATGTTAGTTATATTAGTACGATTTATTTCGGATTGGTTATCGCGATTAAATAACTGTATTCCTTTAATCTTCAATCTTTTAAATATCTTATGCTTACCCTAGTATTCCATCTAATCATTCGTTGATTGGTATTGCACTTGATCTAATAAAGAGTTTGTTCTATAATTTTGTTGGAGATCTGGTGACACAGATTTTCCAATAGCTATCTCAGGCACTAGTCTCTCACATTCGTTCTGGTGTATTTTAAATACAGCATCTACACTGTACTGCATACATCTATGTTGAGAAAATTAAGTTATTGTTATTCATGTAATCCATGTATGCAGCTTGCACTATGTGTCATAAATATTCATGAATATAACAATAATATAGTGACCAAATGCACATATGCAGATTAAAAAAAATTAGAGTATGATATTGTCAGATATAATTTGAAACGAAATTGTGATGTAGCAACTTAAAAATGTATATTGCAATAGTATGACCTTCATATGTCAATTTATACGTGATTACGTTGTTTAGATATAATAATGTACTTATTTTTATTATTTAAGGTAACGTCGGATGTACATGACAAATCTAAGCATTTGGCATACTCATAAGACATAGGCCAAATTTCCCGCTTTTTCGGCTCTCCTACTCTCAAACTATTGTCTCAACTCATGAAAGATTACTTTGGACCACTCGATCTCTGAAAGAGGTGACCGCTCCAAGCAGTCCAACTGTCTGAAATCTATTATCAATTGCGAGCTCTTTCGTTCTTTAGAAGGCTATCAATTTTATTCGAATTTATGATTGAGATTGAGATGATGTCTTGGGATTGAGCATTTTTATTCGACAAATCCCCAATCCAAACTAATAACAAAATCCAAATTAATAACAAACAACAAGTTGCATTAAAATAGAAAAAAAACATCAATTCAATATAAGACTAAACTAAGTCTTTTATAAATTGAGTTTGATGTAAATGAGCAATGTAATATAGAAAGTCTATGATAATTTAATTGAATAGTTTCATATGGAGACCGACTATTCATAGACCATTTTATTCATAAAAAGCGAAACCGATATCAATACCTTTTTCTATAATTTCCGGCTGTAAAATATTAAACTGTCGCTGAGTTATTTACCAGAGACCAAGTGGTGTTTTAAAAATTAGATAAATACTTTCTCATACTACAAGTACCTACTACAGGTACTCCTCAAAAATTTACTTATAAAGCTGGGCCACTACAAGTTGAATTCCTAAATTGACTAGACACATTTAAATGGTGCTAGGCAATAATCCAGTCATTTATGTTGACAGAACTGTATTATATAGACCAATAGCAATAAGAACTCAATGATATGAGGTAAACCGCCTTTCGGAGAACTAAATAAAATACTAATTCTAGAACAAATTATTTTGCTAGCATTTTCCGATTTTGCAATTATGGGATAATGGAATCTATTGGCAAAAAAAAAACATATATAGTTTTGGTATTTGAAAATTTCTGTTCTGTTTTTAAGTTGTAAGCGTTAATTTTAAAATATCAAGACTTACGGCTGCACTCAGTGACTAGAAACAAACACCGAGATTAAGTAACAACGGCACGGTCAGTACCTGGATGGGTGACCACTAGTGGCATGATACCATGAGCTTCTCCGTGATTCGGAGGTCACGTTAAGTAGTTGGTCCCGGTTGTTATCATAGGATAATAGTCGTAAAGCGTAGTTGGAGGCCTTTGGGCGGCTTAAAAACATCCAACAAGCCATATTACTTAGCCACAACGTTGTCTTGTTAGTCCCCTAACCGCACTCGGCCAGCGTGAGGACGTACGGCCTTAACACTCTCCTGAGAGGAGATAGACTAACAACATGGAATTATGATCTCTGAGTGTGTAAAAAATAAAAGTCAATAAAGCAAACCAAAAAGATATTTTGTGTTCCTATTTGAAGTTGATTTCATATAACTAGAGTCAATGTGCAATATGCATTTAAATTATTAATATTAAAATTAATTTATTCTTCATAAGATGAGAAGATATATATACATACATAAGTTGCCAATTTTTTACCATTTTATGAATTAAATAAAGTGAATACAGTTCCGTTGTCTTTGTCACAGTGCTACCGCAGTCTATGTGAATAATATGATGAGATATTTTCTGTAATTTTTTTATTGGACTAAATTTGACCTACACATGTCATGTAAAAAAATTGTAATAAGCATACGAGACTTTAAATCGACAAAATCGTCAATCGTTAACCTAAATTATCTGTTTGTACAGACTACAATCCACCTTCAAAACAGGCGTGCCAAAACATTTCTGTATTTTGAACAAACTGACAGCCCTTCAAAAGACTCTTATTATCTACTTTAGTTTCAAGACAACACACTTGTCTAGTTTTTTGTGCTGCGAGGGACTTAACTAAAATAATAAAACTAAAAAGCAGTATTGTTATAGCTACAATGAACTACACAAATTATTGCCTGCCTAGAAACTAACTACTTAAAATTGAATCTCGGTCAAGTTGAGCAATTAAATCAAGACATCACTCGTGCCGTGCATACTTTAAGTAGATGAAATAAAACATATGTAAAGAGTATGCCGACAATCTTAAAATACTTTTACCAAAACAATCGTATGTAGACTACTTTTGACCACGCAATTTTACAAAGGAAAGTTGGTTAACAATATCCAATTAAACTACTCACCAACGCGTTTCGCCGAAATTTGCTTCGTGGAATAATTAAAAGGAACATAAAGTAACTCCTCAACGGTTGCAGCTAGCTCTTCAGGTATCTTGTTGGAGGCGTGCACCTTGTTTAAACATATCACATTTTCAGAAGCACAATTATCACTGGACACTGTTGTTAACTCACGGTGCACATTAGATTTCAACATTTCATCATCTTTACGTAACACTTTTTGCTTAACGTTTTCGTATACTAAATTCGCAACGCCTTCTAAATTTTCTTGACAAGTTTTAACCGCCATTACTTTTATCTTATAAACTCCAGGAGCTCTCTTTGCGTCGAGAATAAAATCAGCTCTTTCTCCTCTACCTATTTCAATAGAACTTACATGTTCTGTCTCAATTTGATGGCCATCTAAAGATATGACTTCCAAGATATGTTGCTCGATGGAAAATTTTATAGGACAACTCTTTGACCCTCCACCGTACGCTAACCGGAATCTATATCTTTTTCCATATTCCACATTGAATGAAGACAATGGAGTATCGGGGGATTCGGGTGAATTTCCTTTTCCATTAATGAGGAGCGATTCTGCGTTAGGAATACTTGATATAACTCCAGCTAATGGACCCATTGAATGGCCCCATTCGGACACAAAAATTGTGTGTTTGGTGTTATCTACATCGTAAAGTTTACTTAATGGATCTAGGCGAGGTGATTGGCGAACTATGAATGCTCCCGAGAGACCATCGGCTGCATCAGCAGCAGAGTGTGCATGGTACATATGTGTGCCTACTGACGACGCTCGGAACTTGTATTGGAATGTAGTATACGCAGGTTGTGGACACTGTGTTAACATAGGAGCTCCATCCATGAATGGAGTCTCTTTTTGGGGTTGTCCTCTCCAGTGTATCGAAAGAGCGTGCGCAGGAGCACGATGTACGACGTCCACAACTAATATATCGTTATGGCAAACGTGTAGAGTGGGTGATGGCAGTTCTCTGTTGGCGGACAGTACTCCGCGTACACGGCCATCTGCGGATATGCATGTTGCTGGACAATCCCCTCCATTTTTCTCAGTGCAACTTCCACAGGATCTGTAAAATTAATTGGGATATTATAAATAGCTGGAAAAAAAAGAAACCACTGCTGCACATGCTTGAAGGTTCTTGTGTTTAAAGAGTTCTTAATATTTCTTGTCGAAATATAATAATTTATAATTATAAGTTGTATGTGTCATAACATAATAATAGTGCAATGAAAATGAGAAGTGTAGCTTACTTGCTAAGTGTCTTGTAGACTTCTATAACAAGTTTGACTCTACAAATCATAGGCCAGTCCAGCTCGTGACATTCGCGGTCACAGTTTTCGAAATACGCTTCTGAAAATTGAAAAACAATAACATTATGGTTTAGAAAAGTGTGTAAAATCTAAGTAATTTCTTACTATAAAACGTAGCCATGATGTAAGTATCTGACATATATAAAGTTAAGGGATGAATAAAGTTGCTTAAGCTACATATATTTTTAAACCATAATAAAACTACTTATTTATGTGAAATAACTTCTTGATAGAACCTTCTACTCAATAACATTTGACTAAATCATAAATCAACCTCAATTTTTAAACGTAACGGTTTCATTTATTTTACGAAAAAATACATGCAGACCAAATTCAGGTTTTGTATCTTTCGATTAAAAATAAAACGTTGAGACGAAATACATAAAATATATTCAGTAGGTACCTTTCCGAGAACGCTTATTCATCGGTATTTTTCCTACGCCAATATCAAAAACAGCTGATTCATTTAAAACTATATTAAAATATTGTGACCTTATTAATTCTTAACGATAGCAAACTACTTCATAAAATAATAAAAACAGGTTTATACCTGGCATTGGCGTATAATACACGACAAGGATAACTCCGGTTAATATTACAGTCAGCACTAATATCCTCTGCAAAGACAAAAGCATGTAATTAGGCTTCAGCAACGACAAATCACGCACTTCACTAGTTTCGGTTTCCGACCCCATGGTTGTGCTTAAGAGTCTAATTTCAAGTATTACTAAGTTACATGTTTATGTTACGAAATGTTGTTTTTATTGTTCCGGATTTTTCGAGTGAGAGGTTCGCGACGCAATACGAACACGCGATACGTCGAGTCTGCCACTTAGTGGCAACTGGCTGACTATTGCTTTGACTTCAGTCAAGTTGCAACACTTTGGTGCACCCCCACGCTTGGACGATCGCAATATCAGACCGTGGTCCGATTGCGGCTCCAATTCGGAAGTAAATTGACGCGTCCGAATATGAACTCTCTCTGTAGTTACGCAACGTTATATTGTGTAACTGTTATTAAAATCCTGTTCTACCACCATTACTGACGGTTAATAACGTTTTTATGCAACTGGTGTAATTTTCCATACCATGTATATAATTATTATATGCAAATAATTATAGCTTTACTATATTTAATAAAATAAAATAATCGAGATCATTTCTATTTCAAACTATCAGATCTTTATGAATGATTTATAATTTAATACTGTACTTGTTTAATACTGTCGCCCTAAAGTGCGCCCCTATTGAGTTCCTTCCTTCTGCACAATGTCAAAGTAGTAAATAACAAAATATATTTAAATGCTCTTCTATGCGAAAAGTAATTAAAAGGCCTGACTCGAAGTTCCCCTCGGATAGGCGAAACCTAAATATATGGTTTTACACACACGTCTTTAGTATTCGACCAGTTCTGATCTGAAGGGGACCCGTTATCTATCGTTAAAACACACAGTGAAACTTTTATTTGACTTAACTGACTGACTTCTATAGAAAGAAACTCTCTTTCTATAGAAGTTAGATTAATCTTAGTCTTACGCGTAAGATGCATGCTTTTCGCTATTTAAGCAAAACCACGTTTTTTTTTATTTATGATTAAGAATTGATTTTTGTTGTTCGAGCATAGCAAGTATGGGTACATTTTCTAAGTTATATTTATATATAACAATAAAGATTGTCTTACAATAGTACAGAACCTACCGAGTCGTACATCAAAAAGGTCATTAAATTACAATTATGCAAACGCCTCGAAGGGAAGATGGATACGTTTTAGAATTTAATTTACATCTTTTCATAAATTACATAATTATACAATTTATAATTACATTATATCATTTTAATCCTTATTTTGGTGACTTTAATTGAGTCACATATAACTTCGTGATAATAACAACCTTATTGTCGTAAGCTGGAGTTGTGACGGAATGAAATAAAAATTAGATGTAAAATGAAAGAGCCAAGTATATACCTACGGATGGATTTCTTACGTACGTACGTACGTTTTGAGTAGCCTGCCAACCATCATTTGATAGGACAGATAAAAAGGGGCCAGGCAGAGGTGATGGAGTGGGGAGCGGAGGAAACACCGCTTCACCCCGTGCTGTCGTCTTAGGCTCCGGCTTCGGTTTCGGCGTAACCGTAGCCATCTTGGAAGGGGCCTTGGCTCCATGTCGTGCCTTTTGGGCAGACGTTGCCTTGCCTTGTGTCACATACGAAGGCTTTTAACACCGTTAAAACGCTTTTGTGTTTTAACACATTTTGATATGTTGTTAGAGAGCATTATAACGTGTGATGCTAGCTCGCGGGAGCTAGGTGCGGTGCTGGCACGATAATATTTATATCGCGATAATATTTGCTATGGACAAATTTCAAAAATATTTGTTTGGTAAAAAAATTATTTAACGTACAGAATTTGTAAAATCTCGCCAAGGACGAACCGGAAATGTCAGCTGGGAAACGATTAGGCAATTTAAATCGGGTGACAAGGTTTGGTTTAGGGACTATCGTGGCCCCGATAAGTGGTAAGAAGAGACAATAATAGACAGGACAGGTAGTACACATTACAAAGTCAGATCTATCAATGGAACCGAGGAACATAGACATATCGACCAACTTAAGCTAAGAGTGTCAAAAGATGTTACTAAGATAGTAACGTTAACACGCAATAATTGTGACAGTCGTGACTCTATACGCGAAAGACGTTTCCGCCCTTCGCTAATGTTTCCAGTTGACGGCGAAGAACAGTCCGACGCGCGCGTAGGTGGGGCGATAGTAGTCGATGCATCTCCAAACCGAACAGACTTGCGTTGTGCTACTGATATCGCAGTAACGGCGTACCCGCTAACTTTGAGTGAACCCAATGCGCAGGCAATAGATACTCATGATTCGAAGAATAGTGTACATACTGAATAGTCTTCGACGTGTACGTAAACCAGTAAGACGATGTGGTATAGAGCCTCGTTACAAATAAATGTTAATTTCCTAAAATAATTACGTCGATTGTTATGATGTGTGTATTAATTAATGACTAGAACAATATTGTTGGTAATTATTATTTGTAAGTACTTTTCCTATATTTGTAGCGGTATTAGGTAGATTTTCGTATCAAGTGATAAGTTTTATTTATGTAAGGTTTTAAAATGAGAGTGTTGTATATTATAAATATTAGAGGGTAAATTTGTGTGATAACCGCGCTTTTGTACCGGTGACCATTCATTCTCGAATACATAATCCAAGGGAACATGTCTTTTATTTATCAATATCATGTCTATTGATTCTATTAATACGACATTTTGTATGCAGATCGTTATTATTGCTAAAGAGGTAATAAAATAAATCGAACGTAGACGAGGACTCAGTCAAAAACCGGTAACCTGTCTTAAAATATGAAAGCCTGTGAAACACTAATTTTACAAAACATAAAATTCCTCCTCTCTTCCTAATTCCGAATAAGTATTTGCAGCATGATGTTTCATTTATCTTCAGAAAAATGCCATAATGGGCTATGGATATTTATTTATTTTAGAAAACAAATACATAGATGTGTCTCCTGATGGTTAGTGACACCTACAACGCTGATAAAG
This sequence comes from Hyphantria cunea, assembly GCA_003709505.1. Lineage (NCBI taxonomy): Eukaryota > Metazoa > Arthropoda > Insecta > Lepidoptera > Erebidae > Hyphantria > Hyphantria cunea. Next base: position 297,555 of record PKRV01000480.1, read on the forward strand.
TCTCCCGGTAAGAAACATAAGTGTCTTAACGCTCTTTGACTGTTCTCTCCCCATTCAAATATAGAGGAAAGGAGGGAGAGAGGCCTGAGTGACCTTACTCGATCGCAAGAAACAATGAAAGTATTGCTCAACTTACGAAACTTTTTTCTGTGAGGTCCTCCGATACCCTGGACTTTTTCTGGGTGATCAAATCAGGAATCTGGTGATTTGGAACCGAAACAAGGTCTCTGAAATTGCTGTCAAACTGAAATGGCATCACAGTGTTTGCAGAAACGATAAAGTAGTGGCAGGGCCATAAAGTAAACTTCGGATGCTTAAAATGCAGCGTAAGCTAATATCCCACAAAGCAGTCCGACGATCAGTAATCTTATGTAATAAGACATTATACTAGAATAAATTAAGTTTTAACGACTTCATAACTAGTAGATTTTTTATTTATAAGACTTTTGTGAGCTGCTGATAGAGGAACTTCTAATCCTGGATGAAGATCTGCTTGATGGCCGGGACAGACCAGAGATGGCAGCTGTTACAGCGGCAACTTGTGCATTTAGGTTCTCGATCTGTGATATCAGCAAGTCCAAGGGTGATGAGGTGGACGCGGCAAAAACGTTATTAGGACTTGGTTGAGCCTCGACAATCTTGTCTTATGTCTGCAATCCGTTCTAGACTTAAGTCAGTTTGAGCAGCAAGAATGTCCTGGACGTGCTATGGTAAACGTTTTGTACACAGTTGAAGTAAAATGTTCTCGTGTGAAAGTGTAGTGCCAGTAAGAGCTGTCCTAGTGTCAATCTCGCCTCCTGTCATTTTACGCACCCTTGGAACGTTCCGACTCACGATCTCCACAGGTTCATGGAAATTAGCAACACTGTTTCACTGACATTTCATCAGTGCTGGCAAAATAATAATAGGCTAGCTACTCCCTAAAAAACTTATGGTTGCGTTGGTTAGTATGCTTATGATTCTAGAGGACGTGGGAGATAACGTTGAAAGATAAATTGTAAGGACTGTTTACATTTGCAATTCTCAGAAATCTTTCACAAAGAAGAAAAAAGAGAAGAGATTATCAATTTTATTCAATGGAATGATAAAGGCTTTGTGCTAGAAAGATTGGAAAGTTCCGGAATCGCGAATGTAGACAATAATATGGGCTATAACCAGCGGAAGAAAAGAATGATTTTAAATCTTCTATCTAGCTTGTGAATTCCAATATACTTTGTAATACAAATCTTTACAAGAAGTCGTATCGAGCTGAAACCAACGTTGTTGCTGCATAGAAAGGCAGTTCATCTGTGGATGAATCAAATTAATATAATGATTTGCTATTTGTATGTTGGAATGATGATTGTCAGTTCAAATTGTATCAGATAATAAGAAAAGAAAATAATTATTAAATCATCGTCATCAACAGGCTTTGTCAGTCCACTTATCTATATAGGCTTTAGTAAGAAGATTTTACCCTACTATACCACAGGTAAAAGGGTTGTTCCAAATTTTCTTGTAGCAATGTAATAATGTTGTCCTGCGTAATTTACTCTCTTATTCGCCTCGCCTGGCCTCGCATGACACCCATGGGATGAATAGGGGTGATGACACTCCGTATGTGTAATCCGTCACTAGGCGCACAGAGCAATTATCAAACATAATAAGAAATAACTATTATGTATCTATATTTTTACGCAAAACAAATGTGTATTAGAAAATTTCGCGATTATTACTCTAAAATTGGTTGCAGGACATTGATAGGTTTGTATAGACTTATGTACCACCTGGCGTATTTCATGGTAGTTTTTAGAAAATGAAATACATGGATCACAGGTGTTTTATCATTAATGGCATCAAAGTGATCTTCTTTTTCTTTTGATGAGATGGCAACCAGTCGGTTCAATTATTTCTGAAAATGTCAAGTATTTAATGTATTCAATCTAAGTAATCAAGTCTTCGTCGTGATGAAATTAATGATAAAAAATGTGGATAACGTGAAACTGGGACCGTCTTTTGGAAAAACAACAAAGTCATGTATAATATTCTTCTTCTTTTGATGAGATAGCAACCAGCCGGATCAGCTATTTCTGCCAATTTCAAGTTAAATACTTCAATTCTAAGTCTTCGAGTCTTCGTCGTGATGAAATTAATGACAAAAATATAAAAAATGTGTGATGATGTGATGACATGCAATGGGGACCGACTTTCGCAAAAAACAAAGGGTAGAATATTTTTGAAATCAAAATCATCGACAGTGACATGTAAAAAAATGTTGTTATTTTACTAAATTCACTATACATTTATCTATTAAAATACTAAGTGACAAAAAGTTGAAATTTTAAATGTCCCACGTGTAGGAAAAAGTTTATATGATTTGATTAGCCCATTTTACTAATGATTTGAAATTTATTTCAATTTCAATTCATTGGAACCATTTACTTTTTCTTTATGAACAAGGGAATAAAAATATTTCCAAGATTTTTTTGTAGATGGAAGTTTATTTCGTTTATTCCCTTCTCGCTAATTCCCTTTTTACACATGTAAGATTAAAAATTTGCAACAACACTCAAGAACAAGGAATGCGTTATGTTAATGCAGTTATAACAATTTTATGAGCAGATACATGAAAATTACTAGAATAATTCACTTAGTAAACGGTATAAATCTCATAAACATTCATTGTGATAGCGGCACGGGGTCTGCTATTCTACTTTCTACTGAATATTTTTTCGTTGTGTTTTAATATAATTGATGGCAACACCTTACACTACATTTCATTCATAATGTTCAAACACTTCAAACTACGTTCACCACACCACATTCATAGTTTGTTTTGTAGACACGACAGTGACAGCTATTTGTTTTGAAAATTTTATTCTCCTAACATTTACGAACCAAGTGATTTTAAAAACAGACTATTTGAAACTGTCGATATTTTCATGATATTTTATTTAAAAAAGCAGTGAATTACCATGGAGATAACCAAATACAACTTTACACGGGAGTTAGATAATATAACCAAAAATTTGGAAAAAGCCTGTTATATTGGTTTTGATGCAGAGTTCGCATCTCTTTTAACCGGCGATCGATATAAATACAGGTATGTTCCTACTTATTCACTGGGTTATTGGCTGAACAGCCGTTTAAAGGTTATTTATGTATTATACCACTGCTACTGAACCATGACAGTAAATACAAATGAAGTAAATTCGAAATTAGCAGTTACTGGCATCCTGATTTCATATGTGCTAGGCAAAGAAATTTTAAATGATTATGTTGGCTAGATTGATTCTAGCACTCTCCGAATGACTTGAATAGCGTCTATCTTCGTCTACGTGTATATTTTGCCCGTAGAGCCTTTGCCAACGTACACTGGCTTTCATTCTCACAGCATAGCACGTGTCTCGCCACGACTATCCATCCACGTGTCGACATGACAATGGATCCACGTGTCGCCACGACTATGGATCCACGTTTCGCCACGACTATGGATCTACGTGTCTCGCCATGACTATGGATCTCCAAATGACTTGAATAGCATCCAACTTCGTCCACTTGTATATTTTGTCCGTGGAGCTTTTGCCGACGCACACTGGCTTTCCCTCTTACAGCATAGCATGTGTCTCGCCACGACTATGCATCCATGTGTCGCCACGACTATGGATCCACGTCTCGCCACGACTATGGATCCACGTCTCGCCATGACTATGGATCTCCAAATGACTTGAATAGGGTCTATCTTCTTCTACGTGTTATTTTGCCCGTGGAGTGTTTGCCAGTGTACTCTGGCTTTCCCTCTAACAGCAGAGCATGTGTTTGGCCACGACTATGAATCACCATACATTGCAAAGCATGCATTTACTGCACATGCCTCTCAATGTCTGGCTTATTCACTGGTTCCCCTTGTATGTAGCATAAGCTTAAGCAATCACCATGCTACTTTCTACTGCACTAAGTGTTCTGGATTAAAAACACCACATGGGACAATTCCTTGTTCTTCAACAAATTATTGTTCTGTTGAAAATAGATAAATCCTCACTAAGTAAATAAGAATATACCCAATGAAAGAACAACAAAAATTATAAAAATAATGTTTTGTTAAATTTAAAGTGCATGCATGGATTTACCCAATCATATATCTGTTGACCTACGCATGTACTGATTTTATTTGACCCACCTACCACTTTTAGGTTGTGTGTGTTGTAGTGTGATTAAGATAATTGCTAGATATATTCACTATTTATTATTTCTGTTTTTACATATATATGTTCCTTTATTAAGCAGGTTATTTCAAGTCCCTCATCATGGATTCTTTATTCAGTAATGGGTACTGTTTCTAAATATATTGACGTGGTTGATTTAACTGTATGTAAAAAAAAAATTCTTTGCTAACAATAGCCCTCCTGCTCATAGTCATTCCTGATTCAGAGGTTGGCCATTGCCATTTCAATATAACAAATTTTTCACTAAGATTGACCAGGGATTGGTTATTTTAATGTATAACTTTTAGAACAATGTATAAAAATGTAATTAATGATTAATAAATGCTTTATTTTTATGTTTCAGACTGTTTCAAAATGGAGAAGACAGGTACAACATATTAAAAAATAACGTGAGCAAGATGATGATGACACAGATTGGGTTAACAGTGTTTCACTATGACCACGAACATGACATTTACAGAGCTACTGCATATACATTCCACTTGCGTCCACAAGCTCTCGGAGATATAAACCAATCATTTATCTTCAAAGCATCTTCACTTAATTTCCTATGCAAGCATAATTTTGATTACAATAAGGTGAGAACACATTGTCTCTGTAGTTGTCTCAATTTTGATACCACTTTACCAGGTGGTACCAAAGAGCATATCTTCACATAGTATAAAATGAACCAGCATCCGCCATCTGTTCACATAGATAATTTAAATTACTCAACAGATTATAATGCAGTTTTCAGCTGTGCAGGTTAGAATACTTTTAGGTCTCTGTAGTTGCCTCAGTTTTTATACCATTTTACAGGGTGGTCAAAAAGAGCATATCTTTACAAAGTATAAAATGAAGCCGCATCCACTGTTAGTTGACGTAGATTATTTAAATTACTCAATAAATTATAATGTAGTTTCAGCAATATATAGAGTGTTTAAAGAGGCAGGTTTAAATGTGTGATATGCATATTATTGTAGAGGAAATCCGAGAATTTCAAAGGCTCGTGCGAAGCCAGATTTGTTAGTTAGTAGTACATAAAACGTTTAAAAAATCTTACTCACGTATAGGTCGATAGATAGAAAACTCTTTATTTGAACACTATAATATTACAGTTAGAAGAGAGTACACAAAATGTGAGACGGAGTGTACAAAGGACGGCCTTATTGCCAAAAGCTCACATATTTTTTTTACGTATTTATATAGTATGTATTTCGTAAAAGTTCGATGTAAATCCAGTTTATATCATCGAAAAATCAAACGAGCTGCCTGCGGCGGACACTTTGTCAATTTACGCCGGAGCAGTGTAAAGTGAATGGTTGTGTTTGTTGACTCTTCTAAATTATATTCGTATTTTACAACAATAACCACAATTGTGTGCGGGTGTACCGTCAATATCTAAACGAAATGACTATACCCATTCAATTTTGAGTAACATATACAACAAAGACATGTTCAAGGAAAGAAAAAATGATGGTTTATATAAAGTTATTTAATAAGTGAAAGTGAAGTTCTTAAAATTTAAACAGCCAAGTCATGAAATTGTTCTGATCTGGTGCCAAAGAAGTGTTGTTCGCTAAACCAAAATAGCTGGTGTTTATAAGTACTGCTAACCCATTATTATTACTATTAGGGAAACTGTAGATCTTCTTTAAGAGGTATCTATACTGATCTAAACATCACTTTAAATCTCATGTTCTTGCTAGTAGGACAGTTACTTGCAGTGTTACTTATATTTTTAAATATAATGTCGTTTCTAATTTGTTCTTCAGTTTTTGTACGAAGGCCTTCCATTCCTGAGTAGGGCAGAAGAAGCAAAAGTGCGCCAAAGCTTAAAAGACAAAACTATGTTGCAGAAGATTACTAAATCATTGGAATTAAGTGACGAAAAACTAATTCAAGAAAATTGCACTCAAGTATCCAAGTAAGTAACATTTCATTTTTACTCAAGGCTTAAGCATATGGTTTATATAATGAAGACAGGGTCGACATGTTGTGTAAACAATCTGTGTTTTTTAACACGCCACATTATTGTTAATATTAACTGCCTAGCAGATTTTTTTAATTCATCAACATCAGCCTATCGCAGTCCACTGCTGGACATAGGCCTCTCCAATTTCACGCCACTTAGATCGATCTATGGCTTCTCGCATCCAGCTCCTGCCAGCCGTCTTGCGCAAATCATCGCTCCACCTGGCTTATGGACGTCCTACACTACGTTTGCCGAGACGCGGTCTCCACTCAAGAACTCGTTTACCCCAACGGTTATCGGTTCTTCGGCAAATGTGGCCAGCCCACTGCCACTTCAGCTTGCTAATCCTGTGGGCTACGTCGATGACCCTGGTTCTTTGTCGGATCACNAATTTCAAAGGCTCGTGCGAAGCCAGATTTGTTAGTTAGTAGTACATAAAACGTTTAAAAAATCTTAGTCACGTATAGATCGATAGATAGAAAACTCTTTATTTGAACACTATAATATTACACTTAGAAGAGAGTACACAAAATGTGAGACGGAGTTTACAAAGGACGGCCTTATTGCCAAAAGCTCACATATTTTTTTTACGTATTTATATAGTATGTATTTCGTAAAAGTTCGATGTAAATCCAGTTTATATCATCGAAAAATCAAACGAGCTGCCTGCGGCGGACACTTTGTCAATTTACGCCGGAGCAGTGTAAAGTGAATGGTTGTGTTTGTTGACTCTTCTAAATTATATTCGTATTTTACAACAATAACCACAATTGTGTGCGGGTGTACCGTCAATATCTAAACGAAATGACTATACCCATTCAATTTTGAGTAACATACACAACATATTATATTAATAGTACATGACGATGAACAAAGACATGTTCAAGGAAAGAAAAAATGATGGTTTATATAAAGTTATTTAATAAGTGATTTCTTAAAATTTAAACAGCCAAGTCATGAAATTGTTCTGATCTGGTGCCAAAGAAGTGTTGTTCGCTAAACCACAATAGCTGGTGTTTATAAGTACTGCTAACCCATTATTATTACTATTAGGGAAGCTGTAGATCTTCTTTAAGAGGTATCTATACTGATCTAAACATCACATTGAATCTCATGTTCTTGCTAGTAGGAAAGTTACTTGCAGTGTTACTTATATTTTTAAATATAATGCGGTTTCTAATTTGTTCTTCAGTTTTTGTATGAAGGCCTTCCATTCCTGAGTAGGGCAGAAGAAGCAAAAGTGCGCCAAAGCTTAAAAGACAAAACTATGTTGCAGAAGTTTACTAAATCATTGGAATTAAGTGACGAAAAACTAATTCAAGAATATGGCACTCAAGTATCCAAGTAAGTAACATTTCATTTTTACTCAAGGCTTAAGCATATGGTTTATATAATGGAGATAGGATCGACATGTTGTGTAAACAATCTGTGTTTTTTAACACGCCACATTATTGTTAATATTAGCTGCCTAGCAGATTTTTTTAATTCATCAACATCAGCCTATCGCAGTCCACTGCTGGACATAGGCCTCTCCAATTTCACGCCACTTAGATCGGTCTATGGCTTCTCGCATCCAGCTCCTGCCAGCCGTCTTGCCCAAATCATCGCTCCACCTGGCTTGTGGACGTCCTACACTACGTTTGCCGAGACGCGGTCTCCACTCAAGAACTCGTTTACCCCAACGGTTATCGGTTCTTCGGCAAATGTGGCCAGCCCACTGCCACTTCAGCTTGCTAATCCTGTGGGCTACGTCGATGACCCTGGTTCTTTGTCGGATCACCTCGTTTCTAATGCGATCCCTTAGAGAAACGCCGAGCATATACCTCTCCATTGCACGCTGAGCGACTTTAAACTTATGGACCAGTCGAACCGTAAGTGTCCACGTTTCGGCTCCGTAAGTCATTACGGGTAGGACGCACGCATTGAAGACTTTCGTCTTTAGGCACTGTGGGATCGATGATGAGAAGACCCGACGAAGTTTCCCAAACGCTGCCCAACCTAGCTGGATTCTTCTGTTCACCTCGTCCTCAAAGCTGTTTCTACCTAACTGCAAAGCCTGCCCGAGGTATTCATATTTTTGAACAACTTCGAGAACGGCACCGTGTACCGCAACCGGTTCCGGTAATACATGTTCATTGAACATGACCTTGGTCTTGTCGAAGTTCATCCGTAGGCCGATGCGCACAGACGAGTCAGCCAGGTCGTTCAGCATCTGTTGTAGGTCCTGCAGCGTTTCTGCCATGATGACGATGTCATCTGCAAATCGCAAGTGAGAGATGTATTCGCCATTGATGTTGATACCGCGCCTTTTCCAGTGCAGCGTCTTAAACAGATCCTCCATTGCATTAGTGAATAATTTCGGGGATATAACGTCCCCTTGCCTCACTCCTCGATGCAATGGTATGGGTCTTGTATGCTGATCCTGTACTTGGACGGCATAGTAGCGGCTTTGTAGAGACATCTCAACACCCAACAAAACGTAAAACAGAATGCCAATTAAGAAAACTGAATATTAAAACAAAAAAAAACAGATATGGTACTAATTAGTATATAGTTTAAATTGTTATTGTTAGTTTGAGTGGAAATTTTTATTGTTGTAGGTCACCATGTTGTATCTATTGCTATTAAAACAAAAAAAACGGTTTTTCATTTGTTTTGTCATAACTGAAGTAATGAGGACATAAAAGGATTTGTTTCGGAATTTTCAGGATTAGAAAACTTCCAAGTAGGTAATCTGTTTTTAATAGAACCTAACTCTTTCTAACCTAAAATTTCAAATGAAATTGCATTGCGTTTGCAAATGAATTGAAGTGCATTCAAATTTTTATTTTTATTGTTACACTAAAACGTGTGGTAAACTAAATATAGCCAAAAGTTAATTATAACTAAGATAGCGGAAAGCTGTTTATAATAAAAATATTTACGGGCATCTGAGATACAACGCCATCTAGTTTACAATTAAGCAAGGACTCACCTTGACTGGAAACTAATTTTATTATTAGTATTTCGAAAACCAGATTAATAGAATACTTTTAAAATTTTCAGAAGAAATATTAGTTAATATACCTACTTAGGTACTTAAACTAAAATGTTCTTAAATTTTAATTTATATACTATATGTTTATGTAAAGTAAAACACGGTTACTTTTATTTGAATATAGTTATTACTTTAAGTCTTGTATTGTAGTATATTAGAAATGTATGCACTCTAAAACCTACACTCCATGGTAGCTGTGGTGCCGGCTTTGCAAGACAAGAAGACGCGTCGACTTGGTTGCCATGATATTCATAACTGAAATTGTGTCCTGCCTGTACCGGCAGCCTTACCGGTTCCCGGTGGCATAATGGTCTAAATCCTGCCAAGATACCGACATGGTGTGTAAGAGGCCTCACCGCTTAGTAAACAATTCCTGGTGGTTTCAGGCATTTGCTAGTGAATATATTACATAAGTCCACTATATTCATTGTATTTGCAGGTGGTTGCATTACCAGGAAGATGACACATTTTGCTTGGATGTAGAAGACCATGTACTACGAATTTTGGTCCACATTGCGATCAGAAAGCAGTTTCCTACTCTGCTTACTACAAATACATTAGACACGAGGGTAATTAAAGCTAACAATTGGCTTACTATCATATTTTTTTGCAAAATTAATTGATATATATGTATAGATAGTTAAATTAGTAGCAGACGCGAGATTTTTACTTACTGTGTACGAAGTATTCTCTGTATTCATTTCCACCGGGATCTATGAATCACTTTATTATTCCTGACGGCATTACAAAGTACAAATTTATTATTCCCGTTGGCATTACAAAGTACAAATTTTTGTTTCTGCTTCCTATCAATCAGTACAATTCTATGAAATTTATAAAGATTCTCCACAATTGAGGACAATGATATGCAAATACTGTTTGCAAATATTATTTCACTATTTTTACATATTAAAGAACTTAAGTAAATGCTCTGGTAAATGCTACGAGACTAGAAGAGGGAGAACTTGTAAATTCTTTAATTATAAATACTAGTTAAGTTGAAATTTCAAAAAAAATAATAATAATCCTAGTATTTGCTCTGCTGAAGTTCATGCCCGAATAATGTTGCTCTAATACCGTTAGGTAATTATGTGATGTTTGTTTATAATCATTTTTGTTTCAGATAATTATTTATAGAAATAAAGATGTGAAAGGCGCAATTCATGAATCAATGGCTGAATTGGAAGACGATCTCGTAGATGATCTGCTTGGATTCTCACGAATAATGTATCTGCTAGAAAGATTACAAAAACCCATAATTGGCCATAACATGTTTATGGACATTGTTTTTCTACACAATCAGTTTATCGGACCCCTGCCTAGTAAATATTCTGTGTTCAAGAAGAACATTCATAATATGTTACCAAATCTTTATGATACGAAGTACATTTCAAATGACATGTATAAGATGTTCGATTACCGTGAAGGATGGAAGTCGAATACGTTACAAGAGTAAGTTAATTTATTCAAAATGATCATATCATATCTTGCCCTTGTCTGTGTGGTGACCAATTAAAAGCATGGAATGTCACCTTATCATGACCACACCCATTCGACCATGGATGTCGTACTATGGGAGCAAGCCATGTAGGACCATCCTTTAGACCCTTTTTGCAGTGATGGATATCAGGAGGAAAACTTGTAACAAAGTTGGTTGTAGATGATATAATAATAATAATAATAACATTTGTTGCACAAAAACATAGCAAATCCAGTCTGTTCAACTTAAAACTAGTTTTAAGTTATATCGAACATGAGACAGCCTCCGTCGCCAAACAATGTAGAAACCTGTATTTCTTTGGGTCTTGTATTTCGGCTAACGGCGCCATTCCCCACAGAAATTTTAACTTAACTAGTATTTATAATTAAAGAATTTTAAATTATCTAAAATTGAAAGAACAAAAAGAAAAGTGTGAAGTGAACCTCTATATCTGTATGTGGGTGTCTGTATGTGTGCGTGTGAGTAAGTGTGCATGTATATGAATGGGCTGGCTCGACCGGAGTGATACCACGGCCTCACAGATAACCGGTCTGAAACAGCGCTTACGCTGTGTTTCATCGAGTGAGTGAGGATACCGGAGTCCCATACCCCAATCCAACGCCCTCTATCCCCCTCACCATCCCCTTTCCCCCAGGCCGCCATAGTGTAGGTCACCATGCTGCATTGTTCTTTTTCGCATTGAGGATGGTGACCACCACTCTTGGATTCTGCTCATGCTTTCCATCAGGCAGGGCAGAGTCATTTTGGCAGCTTAAATATAAAAAAATAAATAAAAAATGTGTGTTTTAGAAGATATGTATCTGTTAGAGGTGATAGTTTATGGAAGAGTAATAAAACGCTAAAATGAGTATTAAATAATATACTAAAGTGGACGTAATTAAAAAAAACTGAAAAAAAAATTGAATAAGTAAAATACTAATGTTATAATGATGATCTTATCACATCAATAGCCTTTAACTGCTAGATACAGGTCTCTCTTTAGAGCTTTTACTGCCTGCGATACCATGCTGGCCAGAAGATTTGGTATAGGGCTTGTTTCTAGAGTTCTTAAACACAGATCTAATAAACGTGATTATCGCATCCCACACGTAATATCCTTAAAGGTTGGGAGCCGAAATCACAACATTGGTAAGCTCGGGCTTGGCTGACCAAAAAGACAGACAAATTGGTCAAGCTTGAAAACTTTTCACACAATATTATCAGCATGGGTCTTATTTTGTTATATTTTTCAGTTTATACGAATTCTTTGCGGAGGGACAATGTAGAAGGTTAGAATATGATGCTAATTTTGTAATACTGACACAAGAGTTCGGAGAGTATCAAACGTATCATGAAGCTGGGTGGGACTCATTTTGCACAGGTAATGAAAATGATAAATTATTGGCAATTTTAAAGAAAATCATAATATTAAATAATGTATGCCTGTACTTGAATTAGGTAATCCACGCAACTTGCTATGTCTCTCAAAGAGAATAATTTTTCCATGCTTTTTGTAACATTTTTAATTGATACTCAGCTCATATAGTTTAGGGCTTCATAACATCACACTGCGTTTAGTAGTGTGATGTTATAAAGCCTTTAACTTTCCTCAATAAATTAACTATCAAACAATTAAAGAACATTTCAATTAGATCTAGTACTTCTGTATATTAGAGCAATCAAACAAACTAACTTAAGGCAAAAATTCCAGTAAGTGTTATTTAAATAAATAAATAAATATTTCGGACATCTAACACACAACGCCATCTAGTCCCAATCTAAGCAGAGCTTGTATTGTGGGTACTAAACAACTGATATAAATACATATCTACTTTTTTTTGTAAATACATACATATCATCCATGGAAAACACCCAAACTCCGAAACAAACATTAGTAGATCATACAAACTTTTGATCCGACTCGGGAATCGAACCCGAGACCTCAAGAACAGCAATCGAATACGCTACCGCTGCGCCACAGAGGCAGTCAAATTCTCAGTTATGATTTATTTTAGTAAAATCTAGAACAGAATGTTGTTTACATTCTCTCTTACAGACACATATTACCACTTATTCTTTAGCTGTCTTTATTTTAATTAGTATTAAGATATAAGTTTACTTTTATCAACTATTTATTTTAACTGCCTCGCTGGCACAGAGGTACTGTCTCGGGTTCGATTCCCGGATCAGACCGAATGTTTATATGATCTGCACAAACTTTTTTCGGGATTTGGGTGTTATAAAAGTATTTCCAAAAATACTGATATAAATTTACACATATTTTATGTGTAAATTTATATCGGTTGTCTAGTATCTACAGTACAAGCTCTACTTAGTTCGGAACTAGATGGCATTGTGACAGATGTCCGAAATATTATTGTTTTATTTTTGTAATATCTATCATAATATTGATGTCTAGGTTACTGTTTCCTCCGCCTCGCACAATGGATGGCTTGGAGGATCAGTGGCATATACCGAAGAGTGGGCCCAACCGAATCAATAGCAGCTGTGAGAAGGTACCTAAACAAAGTGAACATTATACGAGGCGCTATACCTTATATGGTAAGTTTTGCTTTTTCTTTTTCATTTTGTCAGATCGATATTCGCATGAAACTATACTATCTAATTATTTTGGTTCTCCGTGAAAAGAATTAATACCTACTTGATATAAGTCAATTTTGATTGAATTTGTATGTAGAGTGTTAAGGATTAACATACATTAATAATAATAACTCGTTACATTCTACGGTAATCGGATCCCAATCAAGACAGAGCTTTACTTTGATAACCAGGGTGCTTATAAACATACTTGAATATCTTTTTTATCTTACAATGTGTTAAACAACCTAATCAGTGTGAGAACTTCTATTGCGTGATATAGGATTACTCCGTAATTCGGTATATGCTCGTTAGATGGCATTAAAGCATGTTTCTCTTTAGTTGTATGTGGATCTCATACGCTCTTAGCACCGGTGTTCTAACTAAAGTCTATCAAGTTACAATTTCAAAGCTCTTTTTTCTTGTTGGAACCTCAGTGCGTTTCTCGTAATTAAACCAACTTAATTAAAACCACACCGTGTTCCGTTACGGGTGTGTATTATAAAATGGTTTCCTGGACTCAAAGCGAAATAGTAAAAGCGATCAAAATAAGACTCAATACACTCCTGTGGCCGCGGATGGGCGGGATGGGTTTTCTCCTCCATCCGCTTCACAGGCCGATGCCAGAGGGCGATGTTACGCGTGTGCCGTACGTCGCCTAAATTGAGAGTTTACCATCAGACGACGTTGCCCGCTTCAGTGCGGGCAGGCGCTGGGAGGGGTCCGGATGGCGTAAGAAAGTGGTTCCCGGATCTATCCCGTCTCGGGCGCAGAGTGGCACACCGTGTGGTTTTAGTCGGTTCGACTCCGACACACCGCCCCGCCGCAAACCCCGGTGGGGTGAAGGCCCGAGGGGGTTTCCAAACGAAATAAAAAAAAATTATAAGTGTGACACTGTCAAAAACTGTAATCCTAGAATCAAACCCGTCTGTCACGAGACACCCACCGTATATATATTTATAGCAAGCAATTTTAAATATAATAATGGACTTAAAAATCTTAACAGCGCATTAGTCATGTAATTGTGCCAAAAATTGTAAGACTCGACGATAGATGAGAGACGTTTGCGCTAAAAGTTTTGACGGAATCCCATTCCCCGCCGTGTGATATTTTTATATTCCGAATCACAACTAGTGTGATGTACAACAGATGTTGCCATTAATCATCCTATACGTTTGTCCAGTTCAAATATTCTGGGTAAAAAATGTAATATTAGTGTTCTCAATATTAACCGGTCGTTCTGCATTTAAAAACAGTTTCTACAAAGACGCCTATTTATCCACTAGGTCTCTCAGTAATAGCATGTGGGAATCCAACCTTCTTTCGTTTACCCAAATTACCATAAATATATAACACAAAGGAATGACTTTAAAAAAGAATGCTCGATTTTGAAGTGAAAGCTTCTTAAGGCGTTGAGCACTTTTTGTGTAAATAAAAAGCATTAAGCTCGAGTCATCGTCACCGGACGCTTCCCATGTGCTATATATATACTGTATATATGTACATAGATATACCTCCGAGCGTTATTATTGTATATATATATATATCTCCGAGTGTATATATATATATATCTCTACATATATAGTTTTCACTTCTATCGGCAGTCCCCAAAATCTGCCCCGCCTTTTGTAGTGACATTAAGCCTCTCATTTGACTAACTATATAAGAATGTAGTGTTCAATTGCAATGTCAGAAGTTACGGACTCAGTACCCACTCACTACCTATAGATTCTTTTATGTATTATGTTGTTTACTGCCTGTGTTAATTACAAATCACAATATCAGAATACGTCAATCACTGTTTTAGAATATGCAGGAAAGAGCTATATTTAGGAAATGTAATGTTTTTATAGTTTGAATCCAGACAGCGCCCAGATATTTTTTAATGAAACATCACTACATATTATAAAACAAAGTCCCCACCGCGTCTATTTGATTGTTCGCGATAAACTCAAAAGTTACTGCACGGATTTTGATGCGGTTTTTTAACAATAGACAAATGCACATGTATCCTAAATATGTATACATAATACACGGTACATATACCAAAATTAATATAATTTGTGCCTGTGTGTGCCGAACTCGAAGCTTGAGCGGCTGGAGCGATTTTGACGAGACTCACTGATGGGTAGCTGATGATGTAAGGAGTAACATCCGCTAATTTTTTAACACTAGCTTCCCGCATTGCCATCGGTTGACGTCGGGTAACACCGCGGGGCTCAGTTAGTCTGAGAATAAATTAAACAAAACATGTTTGAATTAGGTAATAATGTAAGTGTGTTAATCAGCAGCCAGGTTGCGATACTGCAAACTGTTCTTCATCCTTGTATTTTATTTATTTTTACAGAGTCTTGTAGAAGCTGATCCACCGAGCCACCGTCCGAATATTATGCTTATTGAGGTGCTTAATCAACGTAGAATTAACATTGAACACGTAAGTAAAATAACAATAACAATATAATATTCTAGATTACGAGAACAATACACCTATTTACATACTAAATAAAATAGACTGCCTCGTTGGGTTAGCGGTTTAAATGTGTGACTGCCAATCAAGAGGTCTCAGGTTCAAATCCCGGGTCGGGCCAAAAGTGTTATTGAGTTTTTCTGATTATACAAATACTTATAACAGCTCGGAGTTTGGAAGTTGGGGTCTGAACCCCCGTACCTCGGAGAGCACGTAAAACTGTCAGTCCTGCGCCTGATGATCACCTCATCGTGTCGGTTAACCGTCCCATCGGATCATGAGAGTGAGGGAATAGATAGTGCACCTGTGTTTGCGTACACACTTGTGCACTATAATAACTCCTGCGTAGTTGGCCGGTCTCCGTTGAGACTGGCCGCGTGGCCGCAATCAGCTAGGAGAACATCATCATCATCATAAAAATAATCTAGATTCTAGAGCATTTATGACAAATTTAATGAAACCAACTCATGAGTACTGTAAGCATTCGCTTAACCGATGCGTCCATTTTGTTTACCGTCGTATGATACTTTGTACATTTAAGAAATCATTCTTAGCTTAGCTAGATTTGAAGAAAATCTTTTTAGCCCGTTGAATTTCTAAAATGTATATCTATAAATCATAAAAGAAATATCTTAATAATTTCTTAAACGAGACAGATTGCCTATTTTCTTCAATCTCTAATTTGCTACAAATAATTAATAATCATTTAAAATATATACTTTATTATTGTATGAGTAAACGGTACTTAAATACAGTTAATCGTTTTCTTTATTTTTACGTAGTATAAAACAAGTTATGATTTATTTAAAAAAATCACGACTGCGTATATTTCTTTATTTTTAATTTTGATTTACCTATTGTNCGAGACAGATTGCCAATTTTCTTTAATCTCTAATTTGCTACAAATAATTAATAATCATTTAAAATATATACTTTATTATTGTATGAGTAAACGGTACTTAAATACAGTTAATCGTTTTCTTTATTTTTACGTAGTATAAAACAAGTTATGATTTATTTAAAAAAATCACGACTGCGTATATTTCTTTACTTTTAATTTTGATTTACCTATGGTCACTCAAACGGTTCTTCTTCTTTTGATGATATGGCAATCAGCCGGATCAGCTATTTCTGCCAATGTCAAGTATTTCGAGTCTTCAATTCTAAGTCTTCGAGTCTTCAAGTCTTCGTCGTGATGGTGTTAATGATAAAAATTATAAAAAATGTGGATGACATGAAATGGGGACCGTCTTTCGAAAAAACAAAAAACGATCTCCACTCAAACGGTTAAGAGGACGAATCTATTGACACCATTAACATAAAAATATGACAAGCCAATGACGTAATTGTCATTTTGTATTTGTTTACAATTCAGAGTTTCAGTAATTTTATACTTATTTATAGTTTTAATTGCTATAAAAATCAAGGAAGAAGGTATTTTTTCTCACAAACACTACTAACACAGTTTGAATTTCGACGCCGATAATTTCGATAAAGTGATCATCGTCGTCACATTTCGTTTCGACCAATAGTGACGCGTTTTGTGGGTTTAAATAATCACAAAATAAAAATTACCTTTTATGTGTATTTTAAAGACATTAAAAAATGTAGAAAAAAATATTTGAGACCAAAAAAATTTTATGCATTTTTCTTATTGGTTGGTTGTACCATAAGACTAATATTGAGGAGAGATCCTATCACTAGATGTACATACGTTTATACATAAAATGTTTCACTATCTCGGTACACAATTATAGCGCAGTTGCCAACAGCATCGACTGAATGCGTGAAATGATTTTTCATGACTAACGCTTATACGTAACAAAACCTCATCTATTTATATCGGGAGTGCATTCCATTTTCTTTTTTGAGTATGAGCCTGCCAAAATGACTGTACTCTGCCTGATGGAAAGCTTGAGCAGAATCCAAGAGTGGTGGCCACCATACTCATTGAGAGTGCAGACAATGCAGCATGGTGACCCGCATTACGGCGGGCTATTGAAATGCTTGTGCATCATTGGATCTCCGGTCTCGCACTCACCAACGAAACACGATACCACGAATACTGTTACTTTAGGTCTTGTGTTAAAGAGTAATACCGCCGCAATCGAACCGACCCGTTCATGCTGAAGTCAACGTGGCACTACTACCTAATCTTTTTAGGTATGGTCGGGTAGGACAGTCATTCTAGAATCAAAGGAGATGACATCTAAATTTAAAACTAAAGTCTTTTTACATTGCCTAAAATGATTTTCAACTTTTTACCCGGCTGCGACAGAAGGAGGGTTATGTTTTTCGAGTGTATGTGTGTAAATTTCTTTGGTACGCCCTAGAGTCTCAACGGCTTGTATTTTTATGTCAGTTATGTCAATAGGTTCGTCTTAGTCGTGAGAGTGACATTGGGTACATCAAAATCTTTTCTTTTAAGTTCTTTTTACCTTTACAGTTCTTCAACGAATTTAATAAAGCTGGCAGATATTGACGCAGTCGGTTTTTTTAATAATTCGTTAATTGTTTAATGAATAAGTTAGTTATATTATATGTGGTTCGCAATGTTACTGCCGTTTAAGAGCTGATTGTAAAGTTTTTTATTATGAAGGTTATATTTAGAAGACATTTATATGCACAAATGTCCATAAAAAGTACTTATAGGTTATCCATTAGGATTAAACTGGCAAGCAAGTATTTAGTTAAAAGATTCAAATAAAACACGAAAATGTAATTTTTTCATAATATATTGGCAATCTTAGTTAACTGAAACAATAAATCCGCCGCTAAAATAAAGAAAATCCCAACTGAACAAACCCTTTATAACATTTAGAGGATTTTCTAGGATTTTCGAAAGTAATCAAAATTTTATGTTACTATAATGAAATAATTATCAGTTTTGTTTAGTCTTGTAAATTTATCGGCATTAGTACAGTACAGCAGGTGCAGTATCTCAATTGTGTAGTAAACGTAGCTGTTACCTACATATATATTGTACACCTGGCATTCGTCGTTCTGTTGTGCTTACGTTTATTATGCCATAAGCTTCACTTGTATCCTAAATATTTACTTTACTTATTACTGAGTGATTTGATCGACAGGCAACAATAAACATCCCGCCTTTTTTGTGTGCGGAAATCCCTTCGGATACCACTGACTGGTGGTTATGCCAGACTCGAACCGACTAAAAACCGCACACCATCTCGGGTATTAGAAGCCGGGGAACCAGGTGTACCCTCGGAAGGAAATCTCCGGAACCCCGTTGTAGCTCGGGCCACCCACTGTTTGTAGGTAGGCCCCCTCCTGTGTGGGAACCCCGATGTTCCCGTTACTATCCCCCTAGGCGCGCACGATCCGCAGCGTCCGCGCCTCCACCCAAGCCTGCTTCTGCTAGGGTAACTGATGGCCTTATGGCGGAATGGCGGAAACAGTCCGCCTAATTATGCGTATGTCGAATTAAATAATTACAGCATTCGGTAAGCGACGAATATAAATATTAAACAACATTAAACCAAACCAAATCAAGTCGCACGACGCGATCTAAAATACCAAATTACTTCAACATAACGTTTTGACAACATCTAAAATGTTTATAAAACATTCCTAAATTACTCAGAAACAACATCTATGTAATAAATTTGTACTACGTTCATGACGTTTTGAAGAACGACGGAAACAATTAGACAGGAGGCATGCATATTTCTAGAATTACACACTTTCAGAAACTGTTCTGTTCTGTAGATACCTTGAAAGGACAAGATGCCAAGCAGAACAATATACTAATATGACAGTTACAACAAAACCGTCCGCTACCTGGCGTGGCTCGAAAGTAATTAATTGCATAACTTCTTGAAAACAATGCTATTTTTAATTCAAATCATAAACAGTGTCGGGTTCATCCGCGTCGTCTAGATCCTCGGATCCAAAATTAGCGGGCATATGTTTAGAAACACTTATGGTAGTAATAATTGTCACTTTGAGCGGTAAAATGTCTTTTAGCGTGTGCGTTTTCCTGCAATCAGCGTGTCGCTACACGGCTAGATATGCGGTGCTACACAAATGCGCGACACACGAGTACTGGCGCCTCGCCAGAAACACACGCACACGCTCAAGTACTCACACCCACACAGATAGTTTACTCCACACATATTTCCCGTTGTTAGTTTAAACAGATTGATAATGCCCAAGTGTCACAGGCGAAAATCTTTATTTTTATACCGGACCGTTTTTTTAACTAGTGCGGCCGGTGTTTGATTTCTCTAATGTACAAAATTTCTTTTTCATGGCGCTGTCAAGGTTGATTTAAGGTTAAGATATAAATAAAATTGATCCTAGAGCGAGTGCTGCTCGTCGCTATATTTCATCGCGACAGACAGAGCGGTCGAATCGAATTAGCTATGTCTGTCGCACGATCTTCGCGCATCAAATTTATACTTAAATGTTAAACGCCATAACTACTTTCACTCTATGTAACTTATGTAGAATCACCAGAACTATAAACCGGAATATTGAGATAATAATTAGTTTTCTAGCATTTATAGCCACCGGTAATTGTTTAAAAACAGCTGGTGGAAAACTCATTCCATCCAATCCACATTCAAAAACTCAATACACGCCAAAGAGCGTGCCTTAGCTAACCAAATAGACGGTGGCGAATATAGTCCGAACAGATACATATATTCCTCTTGATTCTCTTCTATTGTCTGCGAAATTACATACTAGGAGAAGTATACTATGTTGTACTGACGGAAGCATCAAGATTCGCAGGCGTATCGTATTACGCTTCTGGTCAGTCGGAAAGAAAGCGTTCTACGGACTTATGTTGAAGTTGAGTGGCATAGGCCTCCATAGCGATAAAGCTTGCTCGAGTTGTATCGGAGAGCGAATGTGGATCGGCCTGAGCTAGCAGTTTTTTCGCTGCTATTTCACCAATTCACCTGTTGAGTGAAGTTTTGGAGATTAAGCCTCTGATTCTGGCGGAAAGTTCAAACGGTGACAATGTACTTGTGAATTGTGAGTTGCAGAATTCCATAAGCGTTATTAGTTACTTACATCACGTGGGTCGGCTTCGTAAAAACTTTCGATAAAATGTACATATATAGCTTATGTCACCCTATCAAATCTATTAACACCTCATTCATTAAAATCCATTCGTAGAGATTAGGCACGACCATACAAACTTACATCTTACTGTTACCCTTCCTTTTAGGTTTACCGTAGTCGGGGAATAAAACAGCCTTAATTTGACTGCCATCCTACCCAAAGTCAATGATTTCAATAGCTGAAAATATTGTTTTTCCGCTAAATATTGTTTTGTCAAACAGCCAGCTGTTAGTTTCAACCGTATCCAGGTTTCTTGCATGAGATGTAGGACAGCGAACTGTTGATATGTTTTGGGACTTGGATAATTATATTTTGAATATTTTTTTGAATAGGTTATGTACACTCTCGAAGGTTGCGGCGCCGTAGATGTAAAACCATATGGGAGAAGGACAGCTTTGCTAGCTTCAGGCAGTAATGCTGCGTAAGTATGAAATAGTTTCATTATGAATTACCCTCTAGAATTATTTTTTTCTTATGTTTTTGAGATGGTTTACCTTATTTCCGGAACTTAATACATTTTTGAATTGAGTCTTGAAATTTTAAGGGTAAAAATTAAATTTCAATTCGTTCAATTAAATTATGCGTCGTCTTGTTATCTATCGCTATCTAGATAACGTTGTGTATAATTTCCACGGATATGCAAAATTGGCAACATTAATTACATTCCACACTCTCTTATATATGATAATGGTAGTTAATGATGTAATGATAATTATTCCACTATTAATATTGGTCAATCAAATAAAATAAACTTTAAAGTAATTGAATTTTGATCGAAATTCGACCACCACGCGATCTCTAATTATTATTTACTAGCTGATCCGACGGACTTCGTTCCGCCTAACACTCAATGAATGCGCAGATTATGTTTTTTAATGATATTTTTTTTAATTGGTAAATATCATATCTGAACGGCTACTTATTATCCTATTCCTCGGTAACTGCCTCGGTAGCGCAGTGGTAGATAACGCGACTACTGTCCATGAGGTCTCGGGTTCGAATCCTGGGTCGGACCAAATGTCTACAAATATTTGTTTCGGAGTTTGGATGTTTTCTATGTATAATATGTATGTATTTACAAAAACAAAAGTATTTATGTATTCATATCAGTTGTCTAGTACCCATAATACATGCTCCGCTTAGTTTGGGACTAGATGGCGTTGTGTTAGATGTTTGAAATATTTATTATTATTATTTATTATTATTCCGGACTAAAAACACACAAATCAGTCGTTCTTGAGTTATATATGGTGTAACTAACACGACTTTGTTTTATGCATATCTCGAACCGACGATGTATGTATTTTAAACATACTTTGTTTGCTATTTTTTTGGTAAATTTCCTAAAAATGAATCCTAGCTAGATACATTTTTTGCCCCCAACACTGTACATAGTAAAATTCATGAAATTCGGTTGAACCGTTCCCTAGATTCAGATTACATACCTACATATATACAAGAATTGGTTGTTTAAAGGTATTCGATTAGATAGATAGATAACTAGAGAAAACCGAAATGAAGTACCATGTATCAGTAGTTGCATCATTTTTATATTATCTGTATAATTTTCAGTGCTGACAAAGTAAAGAATCGTCTCAATCGTAGTAATGAATACCGGCTTACGGCGTACAACGCACCTAAACCGCCACTCATAACACGGATGGCGATGTGGTAAGTAAAATTACCAATTATTTGATAATGTACATTTTTGGAAAATTGGGCACTATTGGTTTAGTGTAATACAGCCTTTAAAAAGTACAGTGTTAGTTTTAATAAACCTGTATCTTAGGAACTCAAAATACCAAAGCAATTAGAGAATTAATGCTAAAGTTAAAACAGTAGCATATACAGCCTTTGACGGTCCACTGCAGGACTCAGGCCTCTCCTTAGTAACGAGGGTTTAGACTATCTTATACCACGCTAGCCAGACGTGTTGGTATAGAGTTTGTTTCCTACTATTTGAAAGTGATGTTGTCCTACTAAGGGACCACAGGATAAATAGGGTTGCTGACACTCCCTATTCTTAATCCGTCACCGTACGGAAGAAGAAAAGAATGCCATATTTAAATTACAATATGAATAGGTACTTATTACTAGATGGCCGACTGGAGCTGGATGCTAGAAGCCCATAATCAATCGGAGTGGTTGGTGGGGAATAGGATAGGCCTATGTTTTTTTTATGGAATAGGGAGCAAACGAGCAAACTTATCGCCTGATGGTAAGCGATTACTACCGCTCGTGGACACCCGCAACACCAGAGGCGTCACTTTCCAGGTCTTTGGAGAATGGGAAGAGGGATGGGGCCTTTTTTTTACCTTTGGAAAGCCCCTCAGTCCTTCACCCCACCGGGGGGGGGGGGTGGAATGGGGGCCTACAACAGCGCAAGCGCTGTTTCACACTGGTTTTATGTGAGACCGTGATATCACTTCGGTCGAGCTGGTCCATTCTTGCCTAAATGTGGCACTCCCACGGTATGTCTAGCAGCGGACTGCATTAACTGATGATGATAATTAAATTAGCCAGCATTTTCATATAAATTTGTTAACTGATTTTAGTATTATTTATTTCAGGACTGGGGCGATACTTACCGGAACTATGATATATATGATTCATATGAAAGTTAAAGTACTATTAAGTAAAATATAATCTATAGCGGTACCCGCAATATATTTTTTATAATAATATTTAAATAGTTTAATACTCTTCAGAAAATGAATAGTTCTATATAATTGGAAGTGATAATTAATAGACTGATGTGATATGAATATGTGATATAGCATAATTATTTTATACAATAAAGTACTACTAGCGTTGCCCGCGGCTCTGCAAGCGTATATGTTGGCTATCACGGTAAATAGTAGCCTGTGCCCTTTTTAACCAATCAAACTATCTCCATGCCAAATTTCATAGAAATCAGTGCATAAGTTTAGCCGTAGAAGCGTTGCAAACAGCCAGATAAATTGGGCTTTATAAATATATATAACATGGACAAATAATAATCATCCATAAACAGTGTGCCTGCCTAATTCGCATAATAATAATTTAGTTAAATATTTAACATGCAACGTTGAACGTGATGTAATTATGTACAATTGTAATCGAAAATTGAATCGATAATCTGCTAATATTCCCGCAATTTTACTACGAAATTACATTCCATGAAAGTGGCGAGATCGGAACTGAATTTGGATCATCCTTTTATTAAATTGGCTTTAATTACCTTCAAACAAATTTTATATTTTGTACACGTTTTCAAGTCAAAGATACTAAGAATGACCAGAACTGCCCAACGCCAAAAATTTATAATGAAGACATTTGGGCTATCAAAGATGCGTTTGTGAAAAACATATTGTTATTTACATATCAGAGATATGTATACGTGGTATAAAATGAAGATGCTTTCTGCTGTTCGTTTCGCTTAGATCTTTGAAACTACAGTTTTCAGTTATAGATAGAATGATTCAAGGGGTTAGTTTCAATGTATAATAAATGCATAATTTTGTAGAGAAAATCCAAGTATTTCAACCGTACAAAACCGGGCCGGGTCGCTAGTCTATATAAAAGAGGAAGGTGACTAATTAAGACACCCATAGATCAACGCACAGCCCAAACCGCTGAACCTAGAATCCTGAAATTTTGTACCTTCTTTATATAACGTGAGCTTCAAGAAAAGAATTTTGGAAATGCCTAAGGGGGTAAAATAGGGGATGAAAATGTCTACTTCTGCGCGAGCGAAGCCGCGGGCAAAAACTCGTATATTATAAAAGACTGAAAAGTTAGGTATTGTTAGTATAATGTGTTATTTCTTGATATTATGTTATTATGTAAGTTAATTACGAGTGATAGTTACTAACATGAACTTAAATTTTCCTTCCAAATAATAAATGGTTAAACTAAATTAAATTTTATGCGTATTGTATGCCTTTGAGCATTGTTTACCCTTCTTTGCATTTACGGTGGGTTTTGTACTAAAAATCGACTTAATAATCATGATAAAAGAATATTAGTTTGGGTATGTTCTATGATCGCCATTACCTTACATTTTTTTTTAATTATTTTACATTAGAACTTTTTGTATTATGACAATGTATTTTGTAACGAAGATTGTTCTTTATGTGTCACTTTTAAATTTGTTCTTTTGCTTTTCGTTCTATGACGATAAGACATAAACATATGACACTGGCAAGTACATCACTTTGAGTACTGTTTTTTTTTATTAATCTGAGTCTGTGATATGTAGATTTTACTAAATCGATATTTTAATGCAGATTCTTTTTTTAAATGTATTTGTATTATATAGTTTTAAGAATTCAAGTGCCTGGATACATGTATTGTAAAATAAAAGGATAGAAATATTTTTAAAACTTATTTAGTTTTATTTTAATTGCATTTTTAACCAAACTAAAACTGTCCGTCAACACTTTATAGGTTTTGGAAAGAAGAGAATTACGCCAGTAGATCAAGCGTAAGCACAAAGTCTAACCTGGTGGTCCTAAATCAATCATAAGTTTTCTTAACTAATCTTCTTCCTATTTCTAATCTAATCTTATTCCTATTCTTATCTAATCTATATTATGACTCTTGCATCCGAACTAAATATATACATTTATCTTTGATTAATGTTATAGAATAAAGGAGCATGTAGATATGTCGGCCTGATCTCTTCCCGGTCATGTCGTGTAGTCATCCCACCAGATTGTGAGAGTGAAAGAACAGATAGTGCACTTGTGTTTGCGTGCACACTCGTGCACCATAATATTTCCTGCGTTTCCTGGTCCGCCGTGACTGAAATTGGGTAGTAGTTACATCATAATCAGAATAAAGGAATTGTTTTAAAATATCATTGCAGTGGATGTTATATTATGTTGTACCACGTAGTACTATATAGTCCCTTGTTAACGGCTTGTGTAGTCGCTCACTTCATCATAGAATAAATAATAAACATACGCACTCTTGCACCACTTAAACAATGAATAGACTAAACAACCATTAAGTAGCTACATATACAACGCTAAAAGCTTTATGATAATGTTAGCAAACTCGCGAAATTACTTCATAATTTCTTCCATACATATATCTATTTATATATAACGATCCAATTACTCAAACCGAATAACATAATCTAAAGTCACAAGGTTAGAACCTAAGGTGAGTATTGTTTTGTTTTACTTTAACACGGCCCACTATGATGTCCGATCAAATATATATCTGAGTGTTTAAAGTTCAATTCCTCTCTAGACTTAGGCGAATAACAGTCGCTCACAATAATCCCACATTTTGCTCAAGTTTAATCGTACCTAATTCCATATTGGTTTTACTATTTGACTTCAACTCATAATCTATCCAGTTACAAAAATTATGGTAAGAAATTAATTATATCTGCCGTGTGAAATGTGTTGTTTTTAATAATGTACATACAATATGGTCCATATCCATTGTAGTATAATTTGCCTTTTACAAATAGCGGTTGAGAACTTGAGAGTTAACCGAAAATAAATATAGTACATCACATTAAAATCATATAAAAGGTTCGATTAATACGCCGTTCTAAGATTATGTTGCAAGGCAAGTTGCCTATAAACCATTCTTAGGCTAAAGAATATTACAAAAGGCATTAAAAAGTAGTTAGGTCGTTTTAGTATAATCTGTAGGCGTTGTGTCGCTGACTGTACGACTCGTGTTGATTCAGACTCAGCTTGTTAGCTATTGCGCCCCAAGCTATTTAACCGACTTCAAAAAGGGAGGAAGTTCTCAATTAGTCGGAATCTTTTTCTTATGTAAGTTCGTCGATATTTTCGTCGTTTGTGAACCGATTATTAAAAAATATTTTTGTATTGGGTTAGGTGTAGCTTTCATTTTGTCCTATTGTCACCATGTCGGTATCTGACGATAAGAATCCAAGGAAATCGAAGGAATCCTCAAATTTTATAGGCGCGTGTTATATATTTTCTAGGACTCCAAATATTTGCGTCAGGTAGACGTCATTTTATGAAGATGAACCATGATGAATCCCTCCAAAATGAACCGATATGGAAGATACAGCTGATCTTCCATATCGATTCATCTTGGAGGATAAAAATTTTACAGCCCATGCTTAGTTTTAATAAGTGCTTTAAACTACTACAGTTATTTACATCAGCAGGTCCAACATTTAAAGGTGGTCGTTTCCTTAGTTTGGTCCTTGCGACTTATATGTAATAGTTGAACTTACTACTTACCTACAATTATTAGCACTAAACATAAAAAATACATAAAAAATTAATTAAAAAACATCAAAACGAAAACTCCCTGCATAGTAACACTAAAAATCGTAAAATTAATCTGACTTCAATTTGGCTGCCTTATATAACTACAGTTTGTCCTAACATATTTGAGAATGTTGTTTACTCACAAGAAATGTAACTTCGATGTTTATTACGGGCATTATAACATTGGTACATTATTTTCACTGGAACTAACGTTATAAGCAGTTGGACAAGTCTTTGTTAGGAACCTCTTCAAACAAAAAAAAACGTAAGGCTATAGGTTTTATGTAAAGAGGGCTTCAAAAACGCTTCCATTATATAGGTGAAAACTGAATTGACAGCACGAGGCATTAGTAGCCTGTCGAGGGATTAGGGATGCTGATAAAAGCATGTACAACATGTCCTAATGTCGGAATTTCTGTAAGTACACATTTCTCAAGTTTAATCAATGTAGCCTCCATGCGCTTCTTAGATTATACTTGAGAAATGTGTATCAACAGAAATTCTAAGTTCTGAAAACAAAAACAAGAAATCTTGAACCAATCTCCTGTAGGTATCTCGTCTTAGGTTATATACCTATTAAATTGATATATTTAGCAGCTTAAGGATAGCGAGCTTATATAATATATATGTCACATTGTATAATCAATTAATAGCATTAATGTCGAGAAATAGATTATAACTCGGAGCTAAACAAATACTACACGAGTTCAATTGCTTACACAGAGAGCTGCAAGCGTCCGCTACCCGACACTTGCACCAGAATTCGCTCGCCCGGAATAAGGCGGGCTAACGTTTTGACATGCGTGATTTATGTTGATTTACAACTCACTTACATAACACGACGAGTCGTGCTGCCAACAAACTTCCTGGAAATTAATTCATGATTACATTCATCCAACACGTGATTATTTTTAGATACATCAGATTGCATCGTGTGCGGATTTTGCAAAATAAACAGTCAATATAGTAGATTCCATCGTATCGTGTCAGTGATAATAGCCTAGAATAAATCGACATTTTTATTATGAACTAGCTGAACCCCACGGTGTTACCCGGGGTTGTTGGGCCTTTGCAACAACAACGCAAGTAACGCCACGAGACAAAGCTTGTTTAAGAAGAAACCTAAGTTACTCCTTATATCATCAGATTTCTGCTAGTGAAAGTCCCATCAAAATCGGTCTTACTGTTCCAGAGGTCAGCCAGAACAAACATACAGAAAAACAAAATTTTTAAACTTATTTTTTGTGTAATACCTTCATATATAAACAAATATTTCAGACATCTAACACACAACGCCATCTAGTACTAATTTAAGCTGAGCTTGTGTTATGGGTACTAGACAACTATAATATATGCATTTAGTTAATGTCATTTAGTGAAAAGCTATTAATTTGAAATTAGAAACAGACGCCTGTAAGTACCTAACTTACAGATGTACCTACTGGTCACACCAACTAACATGGTCATACCAACGATACTCTACTGGAGCGCTTTTTATATTTGTTTTGCTTTTTAAAACTTTGAACATCTTCAACATTTCTTTAACTATTTAATAAACGTTGGAATACTCGTACCTTTGTCTAGGAAGTAGTTCGCCAATAGTTCTAGTACAAACAAAGTAGTAGTTTACAGCAATAAATTTTTGTGCGCATCGTTAAAAACATTGTAATTTGTACACGAAATAATACACAATGTTCGTTTTATTTATTACATGTGTAATTATAAAAGTTTCCGCCCACGGCTTTTGTGTTTAATATTGTATTGTTAGGCTAGAAAATGGCTAAAATGTTATTGTTGATTGTAACGACTACTCGTAATCGTTAAACCTACCTACATAATGTATTATTTAAAAATTGATTACTTATTTCCGAAATCGAGAACAGTTAATTACTTGGATTTAAAGAAAAGATATTCTTTAAGCATTAAGGTAATAACATACTTCAATTCAATGCTCGAATAATAAATTTCGTGTGCATCACAGAGAGTACACCAAATATTTTTATTCGTATACAACCTGCCTATTCGTTTATCGATCTGGTCTGTTTCATAACAGACCAGATCTTCACATCCACAAGCTGTTCTCAAGAGTCATCACAAACCGACTTACGTGAAG
The DNA here is from genome assembly GCA_003709505.1 of Hyphantria cunea. NCBI lineage: Eukaryota > Metazoa > Arthropoda > Insecta > Lepidoptera > Erebidae > Hyphantria > Hyphantria cunea. Next base: position 326,748 of record PKRV01000480.1, read on the forward strand.
ACTTGACGAATTCTAACCACCGGAGCAAGCTGGGTTTCGGAGCGGATATGGCATCATAGACCACATCCGCACAGTGCGGTAGATTATACAGAAGATAGAAGAGTATAATCTGCCCCTGTGTCTAGCATTCGTGGACTATGAGAAGGCCTTTGACTCGATCGAGATCTGGTTTGATCTGGAGTCCCTGCAGCGTTGCCAGTTACATTAGCGATACACCCAAGCGATGAGGTGTCTCTACGATACTTGTTTGTCCAGATACAGAACCAGCAAACAAGGCCCTTAATGTTGACAGCAATAGGCTGATGATTGTACGACCTGCCATGTTTTAAGACAATAATCTAGGATTAAATGGGTTTGCAGATCAATTGGGATCATTGGTGTCCTCGGCATATGAGCTAGCTGATCAGCTGCTAGGCCACTGATGACGGTCGGTACAATTAAATTGTCCTCCAACTTCTTATTAATCAGCTTCGAATCATTGCTTATGCTCGGGGGCTTAATTTTTCGTGTTTGTCAGATACAAGCTACCGATGAATATTTGATTTCTATAGAACTAGCATGAAATCATTCACTCCCTGCGCATTCGTAAACATATTTGTGTCCAGTTGCTTCCACTTCACACATACTCATAACTACCAAAAAGAGTTCGGTGTCGGTAACTGGCAGTCGTCAGTTGAAGACACAAGCAACTCTAACAAATTTCCTTACAATTGTACTGAGCTGCGCAAACGGAGGTTTGCATTCGGTGTCCGTTTCCTGTGTGCGACACAAGCTATCCACGACGACCCTTGTAAGATTGACAGTAAACAAGCAACGAATTGTGCCCAGAAATAGCGACCGGTGACTGTGGCCAAAATTTGAATAAATAATTTAAAGGTACTGATATCAGTACCTTAGGGGCTATATCAGGGCTATATAGCCCTGAATATGAAGTGATTTATTTGAATAACGATTTATACCAAAGTACGAATAATGAGGCCTAGTAATTGTCGCCGTCACTATCACAAATTTTGACATGAAAAAGTAGTTATTGTGACGTAACTTATTAGTTAATGATGTCTTCTATAAAACTGTATTATATTAACACTTTGTTTTATTGTCAATATTTCCCGCACCGCACGCGATATAGGGTTTTTTTTAACACCTTGGGTTACATTATTATTCATACGGATCATCAACTTTTTTGCAAATATAATATAACCGATGTTACTCCGGAATGATTTAGCTTTATAATATTAAAAGAGTTTTTCAAATCGGTCCAGTAGTTTTTGAGTTATAGAGACCAGCACATAACCTGGCTAGATACGTTGAATGCGCAGAAGTCGTTCTTTAAGTCCCTTTAGGTAGATAGACAGAGGGACGCGGGGATTGTTTCGAGCAAGCGATTGGAGCGTCAGTCGACTACACTACGATTTTCTTTGTTTTAATTTGTTGCACTGTGTACCATGCGCAACTTAACCCCACTACTATTCCGAAATCTGGCCGAGTTACGTGCCGGCTCCTATAAATCGTGACAAACAAACAAAAACACAATCTTTCCTCTTTTTAGTACTACTTTCATTGTAAATAGTTGTTCCAGTCTACTGATTTAACAGCTCTTGTCGTGATATATATATGACTATAAATATAAATATAACTAAACGATTAATTAATAATATATAATATTTGATTATGGGCAATAAACCTCTAGGCAACTGCAACATAAGCCACGAGACCGCCAGTTCCCAGCAGTTTCCATTCCTGGCCATGGTGGCGACCATATTAATGGCGAGGCGAGGGGTGCTGAGAATCTCCGGGTAGCGGCAGACCATCACAACCGACTGACCATGGCTACATATAATGATATTAGATGGCATATCTTAGGGTAATGTGAAATCCGAAGAGAGAGGGAGGACACCATAATCCTCGACTCAGGCCATTTCATGAACTTCCATGTGGAAGACCTCGGCCCACTAGAACGATGAGGTGGAAAATATGTTCGATGACATATCAAGGGCCCTTCAATTCACTACTAATGGCGCCAAGTGGATTGGCGATACACACTAGTGCTACCGAGTACCGACCGAGTATATAATCAGCAAACAAGGCCTACACCATTGCATCGAGGAGTGAGACAAGTGAGTGAGGAGGGATGTTATTTCCACAAAATTGTTTACAAATTCAATGCAGGATTTGTTCAAGACGCTACACTGGAAAGGACGTGGCGTAAATATCAATGGCGAATACATCTCTGACTTGCGTTTTGCGGACGATATCGTCATCACGGCAAAGACGCTGCAGAACCTACAATAGATGCCAAACGACCTGGCTGTCTCTTTTGTGCGCTACTACTGATGAACTTGGACAAAATGAAGGTCAAATTCAAAGAACATATACTACTTGAACCGCTCGCAGTACACGGTGCCATTCCTTAAGTTTTTCAAGAATATATACCTCGGGCAGACTTTGCAGCTTATTAGAAACAACTTCGAGGACGATGTGCACAGGAGGATGCGGCTAAGATGGAAAGCGTTTAAGAAACTTCATTGGGTTTTTTCTTCGTCGATCCCACATTGCCTAAAGATAAAAGTCTTTAATCAGGGGACAACTTACGGCACGGCTGGTCCACTAGCGTGCTATCAGGAGGGCTATGCTCGGTGTTTCTGTGAGAGATCGCATCAGGGAAGCTGAAGTGGCAGTGGGCTAGCCATATTAGCCAGGCCGTATTAAACGGGTTCCAGAGTGGAGACAGCGTCTTGGCAAACGTAGTGTAGGACGTCCACAGGACAGGTGGACCTGCGAAAGATGGCTGGCAGAAGCTGCATGCGAGAAGCCGAGGATCGAACCAAGTGGCGTGCAATTGGAGAGGCCTATGTCCAGCACTGGCCTCCGATAGGTTGATGATGATGACCCTTGACAGTCGACTCTTGACGGCACTTCTTAAAATACATTCTAAAATTAACTCACTTCTTTGCAAGGTTGATCGCCTTTGATAATGCCATAGGTCGAAACCGGTCCGGCTTGAAGTGAATTTAATGAATTAATAATGGAATAAGTACAAAGTATACGTGAGTTTAAATCTAGAATAATATATTTTTGTTTATGACATTGGAGTTTAAACACAGCGCTTTTACATAGTTGCTTAAAAGCAATAAAGATAACTTGGGTGTCCCTGATATTCCTACATATTATACATTTATATAAAACAGTTTCAATATTTACACATATATTAGAAGGATCATTTCCTACACAAAACATATTAATATCTTTGCTGTCTGCTAAACAAATCGTAAACAACTAATAATCCAGGTAAGCCCCCACGCAATACCTGGCCTCCACTTCGCTCGAGACAATTAAACTAGATCTTCACCAGCGGACAGCACCATCAAAAATAACTCTTGAGTACTATAACTGTGAGTACACATTTGTCTATTAGCGATAAATGGGTCTCAACAACAATCTTATACAAACTCCTGCTCCTGTCTGTTCAGTTAATATTTCCGGCTACATTATTAACATACTCTAGTTATTCTATTTTATTTTGTGTATATTTTTGGTAAACTCTTATTAAAATGTATGACATCAGTTAAATGTGAATTTATATAGTTCTAAAGAGGTAATAAGTTATAATCTTATCAATTAAAAAACTGATAGTAACCTTGTCTGTCTGTTAATTTTCACGACTTAGCCGCTGCGCCGATATCAATGAAATTTGGAGATACATTGATTCTTGAGGAAGTACATGGTCTACTTCTTTACAGTTACAAGCGTTATATAGGTACACGCGCGGAGTCGTGGTCAAATGCTATCGAGTTTTAAGAAAATTATTGAACACGTTTTGAAGTCATCCAAATACTTATAGTTCCCTCGTAGCTCCCTCGAGGGCGAGTGTATAACTTGATAAATAATTCAATGGTTCATAGTGGTAACACCTTAGAACAATGTAGTGTACTTCTTTAAGTCATATAGTTCCAACCGTGGGAGAGCCACGCTTCGGCATGAATGGGCCGGCTCGACCGGAGTGATACCACGGTCTCACAGAAAACCGGTGTGAAACAGCGCTTACGCTTTGTTTCATCGAGTGAGTGAGGATACCGGAGGCCCATACCCCAATCCAACGCCCCCTATCCCCCTCACCGTCCCCCTTCCCCCCAGGCCGCCATAGTGTGGGTGACCATGCTGCATTGTTCTTTTTCGCATTGAGGATGGTGACCACCACTCTTGGATTCTGCTCATGCTTTCCATCAGGCAGGGTAGAGTCATTTTGGAAGCTTAAATATAAAAAAAAAAAGTTATTTAATTACTAAATTGTCAGAGCCTTATCTAGAACAAAACAAAATACAAAGTTATTGCTATTCAAAAAGAGGTTTAGTTGAAATATTCTTGATTATCCTTGGTTACACCTAAATAAAACGTGCATTGATTCGAGGTACATATTTTTTTCATATTCTTTTTTTATTTCTGGGCCTGTCAAAGTAAGTGTAGCCTGACTGATGGAAAGTAATTGATAGCATGAGCAGAATTCAACAGTAGTAATCACAATTCACATTGCAAATGTAGCTAATGCAAAAACCCAGCATGGTGAGATTGCTTCTGCATTATTGAGCATCCGGTCTCAAAATTGATCTTATGAACGTATTTTTCATTGATTTCATAGTAATCATAAGACGAACATATGTGTATAGTCGGAGTTAAGCGAAATAGATCATAAAAGAAACCCTTTGCATTATTTGACATTACACCTAAAATCTGAAAATCTGAAAAAAATGTGTTGTGTTTTAAATGTTTTTGAAACAGTCAGTTAGAAAATTATTTTGTTTATTTAGCAAGCATCGTTGTTGTAATTAGGTAATTATCTTTCGTCCGTATTCTTGCTGGTACTGCCACTAGAAACATACTAATATACACGCAAACTTTCCCATTTGCAATATTAATTAAATATCTATCTAACAATCTAAAATAGATATATCGGGATACCCCAATGAGAATTTATACTAGACAGAGAAGAGAAGTAAATTCTGTTTACAATGTAAATTTTTATTTATAATTGTTTACAATATGGTTATCCCTCAAGAGTATTGTTTGGTCTGTGATGTATTGTCTGCGAATGTGTCTAATAAACAGTACCATTCGATTGTAATGACTGTTATTACAACACTGAATACATTTATGTGCATTAGTGTAATAATAATATCGTACTTTTAGAATGTTCATAAGGTAGTGCGAAATGTAAACAAATGGATTTTTGTTGAAAGTTTGTTTTTAAGATGATTTACTTATTTTATTTTTTTACTGCTGCCAAAGTGATTGTACTCTGCTGGAAAGTACAAGCAGAATTCAAGAGTGGTGATCACCATACTCATTGCGAATGCCGACAATGCAACAATGGTGGCCCACACCATGGTAACCTACTGATGCTTTTGCATCATTGGGCCTCCGACCTCGCACTCACCAACAAAACACGACAGCGTCAATGTAATGCAATATTAGGTTGATCTTCTGTGCGAGAGAGGCCTGTTCTTGCTGAAATGAGCGTATCTTTACTATCTTTTATTTATAATTAAGCCTCCTTTTTAAAGTGAGGTCTATATCCAGCAGCAGACTATTAAAGGTGATGATGATGATAAGAGTTTATTACGGAGTAACAATTAGTGAAAGATTGGATATATAGAACAAATAACTTTACGTGAACTGTACCATAACCTCTAGAAATCGTTGTTGTTAATCATAATTTTTAGTCTATTTAATTAAAATAATTCTTGCCTGTCAAGATTTATAGGTGGTGTTGCCACAATAATAAAATTAGTTTTAATGGCATCTGTCGATGTAAGTCTTGACTAAAATACCTACATATATATTTTTTGTGTTGATAACACTCTTGTTAACATATCATATGGAGGATTAGACAGAAATACATTGCAGTTGCCGTAGACTAAGCGTGGGACTGAAACATTTACAATGAATTTCGCTTTCTGTTTTCAACATTACTGTTCAATTCATTTAATATAAAAATAGTGAGTCAGTCTTTTAGGGAAGTTATTTGCTTTGTTTTGTTCTTATAACTGAAGATAATTCTACACTATAAGCAAAAGCGTGGACTCATATGAACCAAACTTTTGATTAGTATATATGTATCCCTGACTCCTGATTTTTTTACATTATCTACTATCATTAATATCCATCCACACCTGTGTTCCTTTCGTGCAACTTGTGTGTCGGGATTGCAGGGATTTCTTTTCTAAGGTACACTAGGGACCTTAGCCAAGGAGCTAGTGAAACACTTTGATTCTCTTTCTGCAATTGCCAACGATTCTATTCTTTATATTGTTGGCTAATATCTTTGATCCAGTGACTTAGATGATTGTAAAATGTCAACTTGGCTAGATTTGGTAGTTCTTAGGCTACCAGAACCTGAGACAGTGTGCGGATTTTGATCGGTAAGACTCTGATATATGTAACCATCAAATAAGTAATTTAATTACTGGTGGTATCTAAAGGAAAACACCACTGTGCAAATCGTGATTTAATAATTTAACCAGCGTGGGTTGATAGCCGGAATTGACTTAAAATATTTTAAGCAGCTTAGTTCAATAGACATTATTGAACTAAGCTGCTTAAAATATTTTGGTATTGCATTAGTAGTAGTTATCCCCTTGTGTACATCTTCACAATAGTATTTTATCTTACACTAGCTATTGCATATAATGGCAAACTTTTATGCAACTCCTTTCCACAATTCCATCTTTATTCCTTATTTTACCCTTATGGTGTAAAATTTCTAAAAATCATTTCTTAATGAGTGCTTGCGAAATTTCAAGCACCTACGTACCCTAGCGGCTTAGGCTCTACGTTGATGAATTGGTCAGACAGGGTGAAAATCGTTGCAGCCGTTTCCGAGATTCAGGTTACAATATATATATACAAGAATTGCTCATTTAAAGGTATTAAATGTAATATAAATAAATGAATAAAAAGTATCAAGAGTCAAATACGCGTCATAAGATAAATTACAATTAATTGGCACGAGACGAGAGTTGTTGATAGGTAAACGAGTATAAACACACTAAAATATTGCTTGGTTGACACAGCGAGGTACCATTTAAATGAAAAGCAGACTGGTTGATGTTACGTATCTGTCAGAAAATGCAGAGAATTGAATTGAGAAAAACTCGAGCATAGACTTACATAATTTTATAGAAGAATCTGACAGCTGTTGGGTTTTGATTAAAAGAAATTGTTCTTCTTTTGATGATATGGCAACCAGCCGGATCAGCTATTTCTGCCAATGTCAAGTATTTAATGTCTTCTATTCTAAATCTTCCGAGTCTTCAAGTCTTCGTCGTGATGGAATTAATGATAAAAAATATAAAAAATGTGGATGAAATGAAATGGGGACCGTCTTTCAGCAGCAGCCCGGAACATTAAAGATGGTGGTATTTCCCGCCCGTATCTCGGAGAGCACGTTAATCTGTCAGTCGCGGTTGTCATGAACATCTATGGCAATCATCATTGGGAAATCAGTGCCCTCACATATACTGACAACTAGTTCAGCCTTCGAATTCAGGTCACCATCAGGGTTGCGGTGGTCCGATGCCAGTCGCTCCATGGAAAATTTGATTTTCCCATTTACCGAAATTATTAAATGAAATCCTGTATTATTAAAGACACGGTAAAAAAGGATAGAGAATATGATTGTAACTAGAGTGCGACAAGGACAAATAACGGGCGCTTGGCATGCGTCATAGACTAATCAACCAGCAAGGTATTTTTTTATTCCATAGAAATGCTCATATTACTATTATGTTTACTGTTTAGTTGTCTTTGTCTTTCGGTTAATATGATGATTATATAATATATATATTATATGAATATATTAATTAGCAATTTATAAATAAACNGAGTCAAATACGCGTCATAAGATAAATTACAATTAATTGGCACGAGACGAGAGTTGTTGATAGGTAAACGAGTATAAACACACTAAAATATTGCTTGGTTGACACAGCGAGGTACCATTTAAATGAAAAGCAGACTGGTTGATGTTACGTATCTGTCAGAAAATGCAGAGAATTGAATTGAGAAAAACTCGAGCATGGACATACATAATTTTATAGAAGAATCTGACAGCTGTTGGGTTTTGATTAAAAGAAATTGTTAATAGCAGTTAACATTAAAGATGGTGGTATTTCCCGCCCGTATCTCGGAGAGCACGTTAATCTGTTATCGCGGTTGTCATGAACATCTATGGCAATCATTATTGGGAAGTCAGTGCCCTCAAATATACTGACAACTAGTTCAGCCTTCGAATTCAGGTCACCATCAGGGTTGCGGTGGTCCGATGCCAGTCGCTCCATGGAAAATTTGATTTTCCCATTTACCGAAATTATTAAATGAAATCCTGTATTATTAAAGACACGGTAAAAAAAGGATAGAGAATATGATTGTAAGTACAGTGCGACAAGGACAAATAACGGGCGCTTGGCATGCGTCATAGACTAATCAACCAGCAAGGTATTTTTTTTATTCCATATAAATGCTCATATTACTATTATGTTCACTGTTTAGAATATATTAATTAATATATATATTAATTAGCAATTTAAAAATAAACAAGACAAAATGAAAAATGGAAATAATTAAGAATCTTGATATACCAGACTATAAAGGATCTAAAATAATATATGATGTCATATATAATATTAACTTCTATTTAATATTTATGAATTTACAATTAGCAAATTTTTTGTAATACTTTGTGACATAATAAAATAGCGATATATATAGTAATATAAAGTCATAGTAATAATAAAAAAACGGGCCGAATAAGAATCGGACTCGCGCACCGAGGGTTCCATACAAACCTGTAGATATATTATATGATGTAACTACAAATTTATGCTTTTCGCAATTTCTCTTTGTCTATGCTATAAAACTTTGCTTCGGTCCAAATTTCGAGATTCTGAGTTCACGGGAAGAACTCTGTATGTTTGATTCCCTTATTAGTGTCGAAAATTTGCAGCATTAACGACTGTATATTTTGATTGCGTTGGCGTTGGTAGTTTGATTTTTTCACAGCTTCAAGTGACAGTAGACCTGATTATTTGATATGAATTTTAGCTTGATACTATGAGCTATGTGTTAATGAGAAAAAGGGTCTTGACAAACAGACAAACGGACAACAAAGTGAGCCTATAAGGATTACGTTTTACCTTTTGCAGTACGGAACTATAAAAACAGTCTCTCTTATTTTGAACACATTCGAAATACTTTTGACTACACTGTACTAGGCATATTGACATAAATCGCTAAGTAACGTTGCATGCAACATCTTAAAAAATAAACCCTGATAATCATTCAAGTGAAAAAAATATTCATAATTACAATTTAAACATATTGACTTTTTTTTGGAGGAGTATAATATTGTATATTAGTTATAATAATAATATAATAGAGAGTGACTCGTACGTAATTTCTAAAAGCCAATAATCTTGATACACAGTTTAATAAGCAAAATATCATTGAACCTGAAACAGCCTTCAACTATCGCCAGTACGGAACATATTGCTTTTCAAACCACTGACAATCAAATGAAAATAAAATCTATGATGAAATCGGGTACAATACGTAACAGGCGCTTCAAAGCTAACTCGGTAAAACAAACATTTATGGTTTGTTATAAGCAGGTTAAAGGCTCACCGGATATACTAAATTTAGCCGGACAGGGGCGTAAATAGCTCAACGTTTCTAACAAAACCCGGTTGTCTGACATCCCTAGGTTGCGATGCGTATGCGCAGACTACGGCAAGGCGCGCATCGCGTCACGCCTGTCCTTCCCTTGTAACCGAGACCCATTGTTCATCGCATGTCTGTCCAACTGAAAAATGTACTCTGTTTAATTTCTTTGGCAGCTGGCATCGTCGAGTATATTTTCATTTGGTCAGCGCGTGGGCCGCGATGCTCCAATATAGCAGATGACTGACGCTGATTTTTATTACGTTTGCGATGCAATATCGTATTGTTTTATTGACTTGTAAAATAAATGTAGGTAATCTTGAAATACTTTGGTTCATACTTTTATCGTTCGCTTTCCGAATACACCGTAATAAATTATCTTCGAGATAATTTATTTGAACTAATTTAGCACGTTCGTTAAAATGTGCATTTTATTGAAAATGTACGTTCGTTAAAACATGATTTCCGAACTGCTAATGTACCCAATTTTTACGGCGTATGTATTTTTTTGGATAGTTACAAATAACACCATTTTTGACTATCCTTCGTCATGAAGATCTTGCTATGTTCAATTAAAGGGCATTATTATATTCTATTTCAGGTTTGAATAAATATAAGAAATCAAAGATCCATCTCGATCGCAGACGCTCATTTTCCGATAAGTTTATATTAACTTACGTACTTACTACAAATAACCGTCTATCAGTAAATCAAATCCGTATTCCAAACTGAATTGAAAATATACACTGAAGTTCGGGTATACATAATTTATTGTAATACAAAACCTCATCAATTTTAGTTTTTCAATTATTAGGTTTTGAGTTTTAAAAATATAAAAGGAAGTGAACCTGTTTATTGAAATAATTTAATAGAAATAAGGAAGTTTTTTTTATTTTTAACTAATATATTTTTAAAGAAAAAAAATATGGGGCAGTTCTGTCGATACGAGCGATTGGCCGGTGATAGCGGCCGGGCGGCTGGCCGTCGGTTTATATTTGTTTTGATCACGCACCCGCGGGATGACACTCACTGGTTCCATCTACGCACTTCCTAATTCCTACGTCTAGGCCGCCGCCTTGGCACGGGCCAGGGTCGTGCAAATCCAGCTATATTTGATATATTTAACATACGAAAATAATCACCTTCATGCTAATAGCTTTAGCTACCTGTCAACTAGTTTTACACCCTTATTATTAATTTACCTACAAAAATTGTACGAAAAACCTTGTTTATTACGTAAAAGTTAGAGAGTTTAATTTGGCACTGATGTAGTGGTTTTTAGTATATGTAATCTGTGGGTTCAAACAACGGAGGTTTTAACAATGCCCTGTGTTGAGTTTTGTGGATTCCATCATCGTACAGAACAAAACTTTGTTCAGTCCACAAATTGCGGTTTTGAGTAAGGGTGTTATAAGTCTCTGATAGCACACAGCACACACACTCTCTCCCCGCGACACAGGAACAAATTTTAGTGCGAGAATTTCCGTTTCAAGAAGCAAATACTTTGGTGAAATAAGTTGTAACATTATTAGGTAAATTCAGAATGTAATACTCCTAAATAGATGTATGCCAGGCATGGCACGCAAGCTACAAACGACGGATATTGCAACCGGCCAGTTTCAGATTGTATATTTGCTAATTTTAGCGTTCAAAATCTGCAATCAACCTGAATCACATCAATTTAACAACATGTTGGCGCAAATATTTTCCGCGTCGCGTTGGTGCCAAGCAATGAGAACACATTTTACGAAGTTGGAGAAACATAAACGATATTGTGTTATAGACTTTTTTATTTTTTACGTGTGTAAACCCCCTCGAGCCCTTAACCCACCGGGGTTTGCGGCGTAGCCGTGTGTCGGAATCGATCCTACTAAAACCACACGGTGTGCCACTCTGCGCCTGAGACGGGAAGGATCCGGAAACCGCTTTCTTACGCCATCCGGACCATTGTGTTATAGACTTACGGCAACCTTTGATATATAAGGCGAATAGATGTTATAAGTATTATGTGAACTTTTCAGGGCATGATGCGAAGCACTTTATAGGCGCAGTTAAATTTAATATCTGGCATCCTATTTGAAGCAGTTTTTACTTTGTTACTCAAATACCTAGCAATAATAATAAATCTCTTTATTTAATTGTATACTTTTCAATGTGTCCATATCCATCCTTGCTAATCCATACTAATAATATCAATTTGAAAGGAACTCAGTCTGTCTGTTACGCTTTTAAGGCTAAATGTCTGAACCGATTGGAGAATCTTCACTGTACAATGGAGATCCCTTGATTCTTGAGGAACATAGGCTAATATTTACCGCGATAACTTATATATAGTGCAAAGCTAATTCGTTATAATTCAGGGAAAAGACAAATCTAAAATTCATTCACTACTGACTGCTAAACCGGAGATCATGGATTCAACTCCCACCCTGAGACAATAATTTTGCGATGGGCACGCTCACTTATTCTGTATCTGGGTGTTTCTATAAAGTGACTGTATTTAGAAATTTAAGTAGATTTATTGCCAGACTGAATGTCATATTATGAATGACCAGATGCATAAAGTTATGAAAGTCCTTAGAATTAGTAGAGCCACACTGATTTCAGCACAAATGGGCAGGCTCGACCGGAGTGGTACTTCCCGTCGCAAAGAATATAACGTAAAATGACAACTTTCGTACTGTTGTGTTTCGTTGTTGAGTGCGAGACCGGAGGCCCAATGATGCTGAAGTATCACTTGGCCGACACTGTGTGGGTCACCATGCTGCGTTGTTGAATTGCCTGCATTTGCGATGAATATGGTGACCTCCACTCTTGGTTTCTGCTTATACTTTCCATCAGGCAAAGTAGAATCATTTTGACACGGCCATACATAAAAAAAAATATAGGGTTATATAATTATAAATTATACAAATGCAGGTAGGTAGACGTTTTAGGCGTAAATTTTTATATTCATATTAATGTATTAAATTTAATTTGTAAGAAAACATGTGAAGAATTACAAACAATCGCTTAGGTGACACAAAATCAAATCGCTTATTCAAAGATACTTCACGGGTTTCGTAGATATTACACAGAAGTCGAGGTAGTTTGTAAGGATTGTATTCTTCGCGACAACAATTATGCAATGCTAGTGGAAAATAAGATTACAAACATAAGACAGTAAAAACTATTAGTACGTGTACTACACTACACTCGTTTGCCCCCTATCATAAACGAAACGAATGCCGTAGTGATTTAAGCGATCGCCTTGCCGCTTCCTACTGCGCTGATGTGTTTTTGTTGTGATCCCCACGTGGGCAACAATTGTGTGGTCCGCAATTGTGCATTCTAGTCGCTTTCTCCGCGCTCTACTCCGGAAGCGGTAATTTTACAGAAAAATGCAAGAGGCATTTTTTTTAGATAATTTCACGACATACAATTTTATAGTGTCTCCTATTGACCTCCGAGTCCTGATTTTCGTGACTTTTATAACTTTTTAGCCGGCACGATATCGATATCGATTTTTCACATCTTCAATACACCCCTGTAATAAAGGAATATACAAAACTTTAGCTCACTCGGAATTTTTCTTCAGATTAGGGTTTATAATGCTTAAAATTACTGGACTACTAAACAACGACAGCTTTTACTGAAAACTTACTCAATGCAACCTAGCAGACCTCACAGGTCAAACCTTCCCAAATTCCCAAATATGCTTAGTAAAGAAAATGGAAGCCTTTCGAATGGTGGTTCTTTATTATAGTTAAAATTATTAAATTTTCTAATCCGACTCTGCACAGAAATTCTTATAGCGTACGCCCCTGGATGCGTTTTCACATTACCCCAGCGACATGACGCTCTGCTAATGACATATTTCGGGCAGTGCGCCCCAGTCGCCGCCAAGGACACGTCACCGTCCGCACTCGCTATTTCCAACCGCATCTATTCCTGAAAGCTTACATTGTTTTATTTTTACCGCAGAACGCTGTCCACCGGGAAGTTCGTACCAAAATTGAAGTAATCGTTTTTTTTCTTTCAGACTGTACCACCTGATACGCTTTCAAAGCTAACCAGCCAGTGACTAGAACCAAGCGATAATCAAATTAAATCTAGTTGCCAGAACAATCTGTTATAATTGCCTGTCATGATTGTTTGCACATCTGATCAGCTCCGCCAGGCGTGCACATTATAACAGATGATGGAAGTATCATTATGTTACTTCGAATAGAATTGTGTTTTCTGAATTTGACGAATAACAGAAAGATTAAATGTTGATGCAGTTACTTTCAACTTATAATATTTTAAAATTATATTTTAATAAGAAATTATAATTGAAAGTTGGTTTTGTGGATTTTCGCAACCCCGCATAAATTTGGAAAATATTAAAATATAGTTCAGCTCGCTCTGTCTCTTACTCTCGTCTTGTCGTATATCTTCCGTGTTAGTCAGTTTAGATGATGGCATGTGACTGACCATTTCATAAAATATTCATAGACGCACGCAGGGTCATGCCTGAAATTGCATTAATTCATAAAGAAATGAACAACTAACCCAATTAAAATGTTAAATAATCGTTCACATTTGTTGCTTTTATGAATTTTTATTGTGAGCTATTCGAAATACAAGTACAACATAATCCACAAGCCGTTTCAAAATTAACTAATGAAATATTAGCTCGGTCCACTAGCATCCCCTGTCTCTCAAACAAAAAATATATATCACCTATCTGTTTTCAACATGTTCCATTATTGCTTGGCTCCCTTTAGTCGTAGCCTGATATTATTATATATAGAATAGAAAATCTGAAATTAAGTCATACAGCAAAAAAAAATTTTTTTTTATTTATTCATGAAATTGACGCTTGAATCAAACAACCATTCTGCTTTATAAATATTATTCATTATTAGTATAAATTAGTACAGAAAAAAATCAAATGCAGTTATAATAACTAGATATCAATATTCACTATTTGAATATAATATATTAATACTACTAACATGAAAAAGGAATAAAGTACATTTTTAAATACTTACTATAAGGCTTAGGTTCAAGTATCGTCATTAACAACGACTTCAGGTTAAAAATAATATCTTAAAACGAATACCTGCATCTCGCCAATGTCGTCAATGGCCATTACTAAATATAATGTTTTACATTGAGCCCTTTGTCTAGTCACCAATACCAACTCATCTATCATGACAATAATTTACGAAACAAAAATAAACGTATAACTGAACTGTACTGAAATACTAATCCCGCCAATTTAATATACATCGTTCGATGAAACCATAGATAAGCCATTTAGTTTATTTCGCTTTTCATCTTTGATGTTAGTTTATCCTGATAATCTTCGTAAGTTCATGGCGATTAATTGGCAATAAAAATAATATATATCCTCTAGGCATTTCGACAATTTTAAAAACCTATGATATATTAGAAAACATTAAAAAGCGATAAACATTAAACAGTGAAAGTCGTTAAATGGAAATTCAATTGTCATCTGTATTAATCAAATTAATGGTTTAGTTCTATCTAGAATATATTTTAAATATTATTTAAATCAGTTACTGCAGTCACGTAATTAGAAAAATAAGAGCTATATTCAATTCATTCAGAGTACAACTTTTCTTGTACTCATGTACAGAGTATACTCTAAACTTGAGTACGAGAAAAGTTCATTATACATATAACCTGCATGACCTAAACACTTTATAAGTTTATATAGCAGGTGTTCTACAACTTTGTCCTATAAAGGTAAAAGCGTTAATGAAGGCTATAAAACCCCATCGAGCGTACATGATGTATTAATAGGCAAGTGGCGGTCATCTGGGACCTTGGCGGTGGGTGCCAGGAATAGGAGACAATTACACTTACCGATCTTCCTATCGGTCGCCATCGTACTTTTAACTGTAATGTTTGTAACTCACACTATATACATTCCTAATTATATTATTTATTATTCAGTTGTAGTTTTTNTTTTTTTTTATTTATTCATGAAATTGACGCTTGAATCAAACAACCATTCTGCTTTATAAATATTATTCATTATTAGTATAAATTAGTACAGAAAAAAATCAAATGCAGTTATAATAACTAGATATCAATATTCACTATTTGAATATAATATATTAATACTACTAACATGAAAAAGGAATAAAGTACATTTTTAAATACTTACTATAAGGCTTAGGTTCAAGTATCGTCATTAACAACGACTTCAGGTTAAAAATAATATCTTAAAACGAATACCTGCATCTCGCCAATGTCGTCAATGGCCATTACTAAATATAATGTTTTACATTGAGCCCTTTGTCTAGTCACCAATACCAACTCATCTATCATGACAATAATTTACGAAACAAAAATAAACGTATAACTGAACTGTACTGAAATACTAATCCCGCCAATTTAATATACATCGTTCGATGAAACCATAGATAAGCCATTTAGTTTATTTCGCTTTTCATCTTTGATGTTAGTTTATCCTGATAATCTTCGTAAGTTCATGGCGATTAATTGGCAATAAAAATAATATATATCCTCTAGGCATTTCGACAATTTTAAAAACCTATGATATATTAGAAAACATTAAAAAGCGATAAACATTAAACAGTGAAAGTCGTTAAATGGAAATTCAATTGTCATCTGTATTAATCAAATTAATGGTTTAGTTCTATCTAGAATATATTTTAAATATTATTTAAATCAGTTACTGCAGTCACGTAATTAGAAAAATAAGAGCTATATTCAATTCATTCAGAGTACAACTTTTCTTGTACTCATGTACAGAGTATACTCTAAACTTGAGTACGAGAAAAGTTCATTATACATATAACCTGCATGACCTAAACACTTTATAAGTTTATATAGCAGGTGTTCTACAACTTTGTCCTATAAAGGTAAAAGCGTTAATGAAGGCTATAAAACCCCATCGAGCGTACATGATGTATTAATAGGCAAGTGGCGGTCATCTGGGACCTTGGCGGTGGGTGCCAGGAATAGGAGACAATTACACTTACCGATCTTCCTATCGGTCGCCATCGTACTTTTAACTGTAATGTTTGTAACTCACACTATATACATTCCTAATTATATTATTTATTATTCAGTTGTAGTTTTTTACCATCTAATCATAAAAAAAATTAATTAGGTATATTACTAAACATATTTTAGATTTACTTAAGGTTACCATCAGGTCATTGCAATAAGATGTACTTTTTTTTATACGATAAACATTTCTTTGTATATTTATTTTTTTACAATCATGTACATAAGTAAGAAAAAAGACTTAAAAATTTGATATCCGTAATTTACACAAGAAAAGACTTTCGTTACCGCTTAGAATAGTTTAGGTTTTAATTAGGTGGCAAAATTATTTTTAAAAAAACCGACTGCGTGAGTATTTTTCATCTTTATTAAATTCAGTTTTTTTTTTAAATAAAACATATAAGTTATAAATATATTCGTAATCAGCGTTAAAATTCTTTATTTTGATACCACACTCGATGTATTTTGAAAACATATTTTTTAGGTTACTTTTTTATGCCAAAAATCCTTAATTTTCTTTTATTTTAATTTTGATGTACCCAGTGTCACTCACACGACTAAGACGAATCTATTGACAACACTCACATAAAAATACGACAAACCGTTTAGGTTCTAGGGCGTGCCAAAGAAATATACATACATACACCCGAAAAACATAGCCCTCTTTCTTTCGTAGTCGGGTAAAAATAGGCATACGCATCTCTAAGCCGATTCAACATGAAACAATACATCAATATTTTATTCCAACAATAGTGGAGCACTTATTTTCAATAATTTTAATTCACGATTTGTCCGTCAGTCGTACAGTGTAAAAGCTCCTATAATTAATAGCTGTAAATACTGGGACAGCACGAGTCGACACGAGTAAAACGCTGTGTAGTACGTGGTGATTTTACGAGCTACGTCCGTTGCCGTTGTAATCACTAATTAAATAAATCACCCGCGACCTAATTAAATAAAGAGTCATAATTTTAATTACTGCCTGTGTTTTATGACCATCCAGGCATTGCTTTAAATGTTACATAACCAAATACACGTTATCATTCAGAACTTAAAACAATTTATATCTATGTACTGAATTTGCACGAATATAATAACAGATGCATCGTAATTGTCACAGCTAAAAAAATATGTATTATGCCTACGTCCGCAGCGTTCTGGAGTATCACTGTCCTATTTGGACGCTTCTTACGTTGCAACAATTGAATGTTTAAGGAAAAGTTCATAAATTTCGTTAGCTTTAAATGCCAGAAACGACGTTTCCTACTCCGTTGACAATAAGCACTATCATCTGCTGTCTCTCGAGGATAGATGCGACGGGCTGGACAGCTATGCAATTTTGTACACAAAAATCATGTACCAGACATTTTTGATGTGACATTTTTGCACGAGTTATGTCAAAAATGCTATTATGACTTGACTCCTTCGTACCTACATTAACAAGTTAGAAGGTATTGACAAATTTCTATTGGCCAAGAAATTCTTTCGCGATGAAATCGTAACAGTACTCACCAGTAATTAGTCATTTTTTTTAAGTAATTATTTATGTTGTCTAGTTCCTGTACATATGTCGTAAAGCTCTATAATTGGAATCAATATTACATGTTATTATGTCATGATCATTAAAAAAAGCTGTCGAGTTTACGTTTTTGTACAGAATTTGGACGAATGTAAGTACAGATGCATCTTAATGTGGTATACTTTTTGTTATTATAATAAAAGTAATAGCACTGGTACTTTCTGAAATTATTAATTACTGAATTTGGCAAGGTATGAAATTGGTATTAATAATTTCGTTCATCTTAAGGTCTTGAAGACCAAATCAAAAGTCATTAGTAAGGGTAATTTTGGCCGCTATCTATAAAAATGTATGTCTGTAAGAGATTCATACAATTAAATAATATTACTTTACCTAAAAATCAAAGATGATGTTCATTAATAACCAAAAACACATACATACTAAGAAATGTGATTAAATTGCTAATGGTATTTATAGATTCCTGGAACTGCCAATAAAATACTAAGTATCGGAGATGCTACTTGCGGCGGATTGAGACGCTCATCCATATTTTCTACAAGAATATATATAAAGTGATATTATTTTACAGTAAGAATCTCATAAAATCATACATTTTTTTATAGATAGCTCCCAAAATGACTCTTCCTAAATTAAAACATGAGTAGCATCCAAGAGTTGTGGCCACTATCCTCAGTGCGAGAATTGCAATGGAGCATGGCACTCTAGGTGGTGGACCAATTGCTTGTTAATGATCCGTCCGCGCATCTTGCCGAGAATGGAAATGACGGCCATAGGTCGGTTATTGCCTGGATTGGAGCCGTCGCCTTTTTTTTTCACCTGGTTGCCTGTAAGAGATTGCCTTTGGGCGATAAGGCCGCCAATTGTACCTCCTAGTTTTGAATTACTTTTTTAAATAATCTGGTGTCAATAAAGCGATTAGTATAATTATTCGCCTCTCTCCAGGCCTCTAGAAAAATTCTTGAGGAATATGACAAGCGATAGAAGCACATCAAAACAGTGCACAGTACTTAAGAACAGTTAAAATATGGTGCACTTATTTAGGCTGTACCCTACGGTACATTAAATACATTCTGTTAAGTTTATCTGATAGTTTTTACTCATTGCGGTAACGAGATTTTTTTAAATTAGTTAAAAGGATTTTTCCCGTAATGGTAGCGAGGACCTGTTGTTCTTCTTGGGTACTAAACGCTATATAAAATTCTTATGAAACTGCAATTGGTAAAAGAAATTAAGTTTGATTTCTAAATCGTACTAGATATATACAAAAGTCATACAAGATATTCATTAATCAGACAGTTAATACACAATGGCATCTAATTTCAAACTAACTAGATTTGGAGTACGAAAGTTTAATTGACTGATATAAATAATATTTATATCCTCTTCTTTGCAAATACATCCCTTTTAAATATATATATTTTAAAATTTACCCAAACTCTGAAATGCTGAGCTAAAGTTTGCATTAACTGTCATAAGTGTCAGCATAGATAGCTGACAGCTGACATCAAAAGAAATAAACTGACCGAATGAGAGTAAATTGTACTCATTGTCAAGTCACAAAAGAAAATCTTCAAATACAACAATTTTTAATATATTATCGTAGCTGGATAGGTATATAATAAGTATACTCTACACATACCTCGTTATATCTCTGGTACGAAAATAGATGAATATTGCTTATGTTGCCAAATACAAGTATGTCAATACCATTATGTAAAAACTCTATATATAGGAGTCTGGTTATAGATTTGATCATCACTCTTTACCTGGGCGCGATCGGCGATGATCTGAATATGATACAACTTTATACAAACAATTATGTATTCAACAGTTATGTCTTGGCAATTTATGAGAATCATTGATCTAGTGGTTAGCATACACGACTGCAGATCAAGGTCTCGTGTTATTAAGGAAGTCAGTGCCCTCAAATATACTGACAACTTTTAAATTTTTACCATGTTGAAACTTTACCTTACTTTATGCACAAATATATGCATTGGCGGACTTAATGCCTGAGGCATTCTCTGCCAGTCGGCTGATTGGGCAATACAGAGAAAAGATAAGATAATTGAACGTATGAGAAAATGCATGTAATGCATGTCCGCCGATGCATGTAATTGTGCATAAAGTAATAAATAAATAAATAAATAAATTTTAGTTACTTTAATAAATACAACAATCAGCTTGAATATACTACTAATGTATTATAAGAGAAATCCCCTCGGATCGTAATCCCACTGGAGTTTGTGGGTGCGTCAGAACCGGACCGACTAAAATCGCACACTTTATGCTACTTTACACATGAGATGATGAACGACTATTAATAGGACATCTGTACCGCTCTAAGCACCTGTCCGCATTAACACGGGTATCCTCCAATGGTGAAACTCTCTATTTAGGCGAAGTAAGGCACATGTGGTCGTCAAAAACCTCCCTGAGGCGATCTGATGATGCCACGGCATGTCGTAACACGGTTATAGGTAGTTATTTATGTAATCAAACCTGAGCCTACTTGAAATAAATTCAGGAAAAAAACCAAGTGAAATAAGTATTCATGTACATTTTTCTCATTAAACATCAGAAAATCACTTAATTGTATTTTTTACATATTCTCGATATCGATTCCCTCCTGTACATTGCTTTTCATAGCATTCATTGCGTGTGTCTTCTATTTTAGTGAAGTACGTACTTCATTTTAGTCTAAAGACACTATAACGAGCTCGTTTATTTAATTAAACTACTAGATTTTGCCCGCGGCTCCGCTCGCGTAGTAATCGGTTATCGCGGTATATAAAATGCTATATGTTTTTTTGTATATAATCTATATTACTGTAAAGTTTCATCATGTCTCGGGCCTCGACCCTACTGTACGAATTTAACGTTCCGTAAGGTCTCAGACTGGGGTAGACTTAATTTAGTCCAATTTAACCCTACAAAGACACAAGTTTGCGCGTTCACTGCTAAAAAACTGCCGTGGGAGGTATGTCCTCGTTTTGAAAACACTCTCCTATCTGTCTCAGCCAATATTGGAATACTTGGTGTCGACATATCGAGCGAAGTCCAGTTTCATGACCAGTTGAAGGATAAGGCCAAATTGGCCTCGAAGAAGTTCGGTGTGCACAACAGATCGAGACAGTATTTTACTCCAGGCCACCGCCTTTTGCTTTATAAGACGCAGGTCCGGCCTCACAAAGAATACTATCCATGGAATATATCAAGAACTTTCAATTCGGTTAGACTCATTGGTGCTCCGTAGAGATGTGGCTTTACAGTGCATCTTTTACCACATTTACCATGGGGAGTGCTCCGAGGAATTGTTCGGGCTGATTTCTGCCGCCTCTTTCCGCCATAGTCCTACGCGACTGAAATTTCATCCCCGTCACCTAGATATAATAATTATTAATTATAATGTAGAATGAAGTGGCACCTGCGGTATTCCCGGGCCAATACAACCTTCAAACCTTGAAGAGGAGAGCGTACTCCTTCTTAAAAGGCCGCACTTGTGACGCCTGTGGTGTTGCGGGTGTCCATGGGCGGCGGTAATCGCTTACTATCAGGCTAGGCTATATGCGAGTATACCTATATACCTATATCATAAAAAAAAGTATAACATGCCTTTACCTGAAGTTTAAAACAGTTTGCATTTGCTTTCATTCTGGATGACCACGGCGTGTTTAAAGCCGCAGTTAACCTGTCAAGTTAAGAGAATGCAAAACGGCTTATTACTTGATCACATTTTTATATTTATTAGTAATCATATAGAACTGAATACCAAAAAGTTCAAAAGTAAGTAAATCAAATCTTTATTGCCAACTAAATGTACAAAATGCTTTTACTTATAGCAAGTAAATACAATGAAATTATTCGTTTATCAGATTTTCTACAAACATGTCTTGATGTCTAGGGGTTAATTTGACCTCTAGACAAAGAGCCATGAACTGATAACCTAAGAGCGTAGTCAATATCAATTTTATCTCCGGCGCATGCTTACTAAGAGATTTTCATAAGGGTGGACGTGTGACACACAAAGGGCGACACTGTAAACATGGTACAACTAAACTTGTCCAAAAATAAATTAAAATCGATTTAATATGTTTCTACCCGATTACGGCCAGGTCGTAATAGTTTTGGCAGTCAAGCATGTATACTTGTATTCTTCACGGTAGCACCTAAACTACTGAACTTTTTATTGAATACACGAAGTGTTAATAAATTCTTAATAATGATCCGAATGACAGAGATTTTATCAAAAGATTTTGCGTAGTCGGGTTATAGTTTTTTATACTTCTTCTTGTCTATTAAATACATTTTGAAATATAAGCTTTATCAGTTAACTTTCATAATTTTATATTAAAATTTTACGTCATTGGTTTTACAAGAAAGTAGCCGTAGCATACCGAATCGACCTATTCGGTATTAATTCAAGTATTTTAAACTCTCTTAAAAATAACGATACTAAAAGACGGGAAGACAAGAAACAAAGATGAGATTATATTTTACAAATACATTTGTAATTTGGTGGTCTCAACATTCAGTTATAATTAACGAAATAATATAAAGTACGTGTTCTTACTTGAAACATTATTGCCAGTTAAAATAAATCGTAAATTATGCATAAACTACTCGTTTAAATAAATCGTCTCCCAAATCCATGTGGCATGTTTATATTGTTGTAAGCTCACCATATATAGTCATATGTACGAAAATTTGTGTACGTACATTGAGTACTACCCCTCAAACTTCGCACACACACACACACACACACACACACACACACACTCACACACACACACAAACTCACACACACACACACACACACGTCACAAATATAAAAATATTACCAATTCCAATGGGCCTGATGGTAAACTCGTACCTACTAGCACTAAAAATATCTACACGAGCTAGCATTTGCTCTCATGTAAGACTTTCTAATTTTATACTCAAGGTAATTTCACATAATGTAATATCTTCATAATATACAGATATATTGATCAGACACTAAATACACGTCCTTGAACTTTATATGAGCATTAGCTAGTTACATATCACATTTCTAATGATTGTATGGAGAATTTCACACTACATTTATCAATTACGAATTAATATTCAAATCAAACTGATATGTTCAGTGTACTAATAGAGACTATCTGGTCAATAAGTAAGTATATATAGTTTGTACTTTATTTCTATTGATTTAAAATAAGTTGTTATAAATTCAGAGATTCAGGGATTTAAGTAAGAGAAACTCATTAGATTTTGTACATACAACATTAAGAAAATCATGAAAGAACTATTAATTACACCGAATTGATTCAGGACAATTGGCCCAGTTTAGAAGTATCCCTTGAGGAATTAACTTTACTAAACGTCAGCACAACGACCATAAACATCACCTCCACTGGTCCTTATTTATAAAATAATCTTATCTTAATCTTTGCATATTATGAAAAACAATTTAAGATGAACCCAATTTTTTTCATTTTGACGTCAGTTGACAGTTCAGTATTCACAATCAATGCAAGATATTTCTGGCCACTATTCAAAATTCTAATTAATCAGTATGTGTCACAACTTGTGACCTTGACATAAGTTGCCAAGGTGGTTTTAGAATATATTAAAGCGAGACAAAGAGTAATTTATTGAGTGATTAGTAGTAACTATGGGTATATACATGACTTAAGATTAAATAGATTAGATTAGAGATAGATATAGAACTAAGTATGTACTTGCAATTTATTGAAAACCAACAATTGAACACCACTACCGGCTACGGAGTCTCAAATGTAGCCCAAGGCGTGGTATTCTACCGTAAATACACATGCTCTTTTTACTATTTCTATAAATTATATTTTACCTCGTGTGGGTCACTTAATAAAATGAAATTATTCTACACGTGGATGTACAAACATATCAAATATTAGTATAGATATCTATTATTTTAATTAAATGGGTCGCTCAGTTACCCTCACTTTACCCGCAATTAAGATATAAATACCCTTTTGAAAGGGTTTGATCCTTTTGAAGTGGATCAAAAACGGCTGGATTGAATTATTTATAGACAAATTTATTTATTTTTTAGTAAATCAATTCACTAGTTCAAAGACGTAATATCTAAAAGCTCATTTAAAACTTATCTGAAAACTCACTAAAATTCTCATCATCAATCTTTTCCCAATCTTCAGGGTCATCTAACAAAGACATAACTATGTTAAACCAATAACAGTGCATCTCGCAATGACGTTCTTGAAACTTAGAGAATTAACTTTCATTCTTTTACAGTTTTGTGGCCTAAAGAAAGAATGTCTATCAGGTTTTGGATAACATAGGGACCAGAACAGCTTGAAGAATATGCAAATTCGCGATGACATGTGTCCATCCTATGACGAATAGCCTCCTATTATGACATGAATTTTTTTAAAAATTTCAGCAGTAACATTTATTGTCAATCATTAAATTTATTTAGTGTAGTCCAAATAAGTATTCAGAACATATTGAAATTAACTAGAAAAATTTGTATATAAATTGCACTGTTTAACTAGATAAATATATCTAGATCATTGTTTAGTTAGCTATTAGGATAAAAATATTAATTGAGAATAACATTCAAAAGTCATCATGATTTTAAACATCTGCCATATATACATTATTAAAATATAGGTATAAGCTATTAAAAAATAGCGACATTATAAATAAATAAATATAATCAACCGCTAACCATACCATATTCTTGAATCTATATATGGTGGCTTTATAATTTTATTTTTCGAAACTTAAGTATGTTTGAAAGTTCTTGTCAGCCATGTGTGAGCCTGTTATTTTTTGTATTTAAATTTTAGCCGTGAGTAACTTGAAGTGTCTTACAAACATCCATCCTTTAAAAGAAAGGGTCTTTTAAAAATATCGACTACACGGTTGGCCTAGTGGTTTCAGTGGTCGCCACACCGCCTTCTACTGCGCCAAGTGTTGTGGGTTCAAATCCTACATGGGACAATACTTTGTGTGATCCATAAATTGTTGTTCTAAGTCTGGGTGTACTTTGCGTCCGTTTCATGTATGTTTGTAAAGATCCCCGTGACACAGGAATGCATATTCCTAACGCGGGAGCTGTCTTTTTAAAATAAAAAATAAATAAATAAATAAATATAGATATTATTTATTTAACGAGAATCGGCCAGACAAAAGTATTCAAATATACTCAACCTCAATAGTCATAGATTTATCCTCGGAACATTAATGTTTCTGCAATGACGTATGTGGTTAGGTATTGGAGCAAATTGACGTAACAACGCTTGATGACGCGAGCGAATAACGTACGCACAATCAGTATTTCGACTGATCTAAAATATTTTTTAACTGGTCAAGCAGGTGCGGGCTACGTTTGGCATAGTGTTATTCCTATTCTTTTAACGTACTGAGTTTAAAAAAGGCGGGATTTTTGACATATGTTGTCAAGAATATCGCCATTTTTTCATATCAACATTATCGTTGATAAACTAGTGTACCAATATATAACTTCACTGAAAAAAGTGTATATATTACTGTGGCGACTTCCACATACAGCGTCAACATAAATATATGACAACGCCATCCATCGAAGATATACTGAACTGCGGAGTAACATAGTGCACGAACAAGCTACCAATCCTGCATCGCGCAATAGAAATTCTCGCGCCGATTAACATATATACAACTTCCCAACATCAACCGTTGGGCAGTGGCCCGCCAGGCATGATCACCTCGCCTGGTTGGAGGATCCTCCCTTTGAGTTGGAGCAACATGTGACCCGTTCCTCCACATTACCATTCATTTTAAAAAAAAAATACTTTTTGTGGTATGGATACGTTACTTATATATACTTTAAAACGCTTGTCACTTTTCTATGTAGTTAAAACCATCGAAAGTAACAGCCACTAAGTGTAAATATTAGTAATGTAAGTAAGTCTGTACTATTTAATATTACGCAATAAATAAATCATGACATTGGAATGCTAGAAAGCAGCAAATCTTTTTTCTTTTTGATGTAGACGCGCCTAAAATTAAACTTCACTTGTTGTGTAACCCTGGTTTTTATTTCAGAACGTTCTACAATTATTTTATAAAAAAATACTACCGGCATTGCAAAAATGTTGATAAAGTCGGATTAAAAATAAAATATATGTCTTCCTGAGTGTCGTTTTTAAGAAACCGGGGTCTCCGTGTTGCCGCTATTTGTGTACCGACTTATTTTACTAATTTAGTTAAATAAGTTCTTTCAAAATAACAGCTAGAGATATAGGATAATAGCTATCATTGTTAACATTATTAAATCTAGTCATATCTGCTTGCGAATCATTATCAGACCTCGAATTGTAATTGTCAATAAAAATTAATGGGCGGTGGTAATCGCTTACCGTCAGGCGATACGTGTCTCGTTTGCCTCCAAATCCATAACAAAAAAATTAAGGTTTGCAGTTTAGAACTCTCCCGGGCCTGGGAGCCCGGAACAGAGCGAACGGGCCAGGTACCGGATATCGCAAAACGGTCTCGGTCCTCTGCAAGCGCAAGCATAAGGATGACAAGTGAGGACATCTGAAGCGCTTCCATTTGGAGACAGCATCAGAATTATTCAAACTATTCTAGCAGTAAAAGTCTACGATGTTCATATTTAAAAAAAAAACAACGATTACCGCTTTAATTTGTGGATTTAACACTAAGAGCAAATACATTCATATAGAACTAGTGACTTGGCGAATAAAATTTATTGCTTATGTATATCATTACGGAACTACACATAAATGAAGTATTTTTAGAATATAAATGTTCAATCGATTCTTCTTCTTTCAAGACAAAGCAAAGACGGAGAGCTAATTATTAAAAACATGACCTTATTTATACAGTAACAACTGTTAATCGCTCATGAATTCCCAACCCAACGAAATATCGGAAACATAACACACCATAACAAAAAAGTGTTGATATATAAAAATCTATTTAAAGAATATTAAATTCGTATTCATATTTAATGATATAGGCAGAATTACATTAGCATCGTATCAAGAGACGTCAATGCCAGATTACAATTTACGTAATAACTAACGAACAAATACTAAAATACTTTAAAAGACATTACCATTTTTATTCTAATGAAATAATCGAATAGATAATAACGAAGCCCTACAGAATAAAGAAATACATTTTATATGTTATTCGTCATTATGATCATTTAAAATACATTTGGCTACGAAAACATCATCAGGAAATACAATCGAACCAAAGCATTTCTTTTACAAATATTTGAATATTGTTCTAAAATAATTTTAATGTCCATAAATCATGTCAGAGGCCAACACGTTAAATTGCAATGTGATGTTTTTATAACTGATTTTAGTAAATTAACGATAGGAAATGTGAAATAGAACAATTTATTATTTCAGTTTGACAATCATTTTGCCACGAAACCCATACGACGTGTAGCTAAAAGCTGAACCGATCGTTTCACGGAATTTTTCAATGGACATGTGCCAACACACTTCTTTTAAATTAATTATTGTTTTACGCGTCTCTAAAGCATTCTATTATAACGACACTCATATGCGCCGCCACGAGTGGGAGAACTCGCTCTGACGGAAATTTACGATCGTTTGATTTGCCCTCTTAATCTTGACAAGGCGAAACAAAACTTCGTGTCAATCTCGTTTATGGTTTCTTAAACGCTTAATATTATTATTTGTTTTGTACCGGCTTCACTTCACGAGTATGTTCATTCGTAAAATGAAATGATTACGCCATCTGTCTTAAACACGAATAAAGGATGCTCTGGAAAATATCTAAAGTCGGACTTCATCGGGAAGAAAATCATTATCATGATTTAAAGAAAATAGCCGCGGCCCGGATGGCAGTCTTCCGAATTTTCTAACATATGAATCTACATCAATCAGCATACATCAACAAATATCTATCTACATTATATGTTGCTACAATGTGGTTTGAATCATGCTGAAAAATTGAAAACTTTCATATATCTAGTTTTTGTGTACATTTCTTGGTTTACTTTATACTCACACACACATACACACGTGTGTGTGTGCTACAAGATTTGATGCATTGAAAGCAATAAAGTACTTGATAAATATATATTTTAAAATATCTCTATTTCAATGAAGGGCAAAGATTATGGATTCCGACAAGAAACGATGTATACTTATTAATTATCTTACTAAAAATACGAGTAATTTGCCTATGGTAACTGCTCAATTTTATTATTTCATCTTTTGCAAATTTCATGGAATCTTTCAAGCTAAGGCTTTGCCCTTAAACCCGATATTTTGTTATACTGCGATCTTGAATGAATATATGAAATAAAATGTAACCCTCATTTTTGTACAGACTGACGGTGGATGAGATTGTTTACTAAACTCCTATATCCTCATCGCCAGAATTCTACAAGAGGTCCTTGAAACCTGGCATCGCTATAACAACAATGCAAGGAACTAGTCCTCAGGTCTTAATTGCTAGGTGTATAGGAAAAGACAACAAATGTCTTCGTTTCTCCTTTTGTTAAACAAAGAGAATTTCTTCCCATGTTTTTAATAATTTATGACGATCATAAATTGTTAAGAAAATATATGAAAATAGACTGATGAAATTTCATCTTCATCACTTTTCAATCATGGACGTCTTCTATTGGTATAAGCATTATGATAACTATCATTGTTGGCTCAGTGGCTAGCATAAGCGACTGCCAATCAAGAGGTCCCGGGTCGGCTGTTGGGTTTTTCTTACAAGAAATTCTTAATAACCACCCAATATCTATGGCAATCGTTCTTGGGAAAACAATGCCAATAGATATACTGACAACTACTTCAATCTTCGAATTCAGTTCAGCCTCAGGGTTGACGAGGTTCGATGACTGTCGCACCATGGAAAAACTGATATTCAGGTAAAACCGGTTGAACCAGTAGCCGACCCCAATTAATCTTGGGAATAATAAAGAATGGGAAGATGCACGATAACAAAACACACATAACAAAAGCATGAAAATCGATCAGATACTTTTAGAGTTCGTAGTGAACAAGGTGGAACGAAAATTATAAGGTGTGGGTCACCACGCTGCACGTCAGCATTAGCAATGATTTTTGTGATTACTCTTGTATTCTGCTTATGCTTCGCATTAGGAACCTGCCAAAGTGGATCTACTCAGATCCACTTTGGCAGGTTCATGCATATAAAAAAAAAAATATTACATATTTATAAATGTGGGGGAACGGGTTATATGTCCTCCAACACAAAAGGAGGATCCTTCGACCAAGCTAGGTGATCCTGCCTGGTGAGACACTGCCCAACCGTTGATGTTGGGAAGTTGTATATATGTTAATCGGCGCGAGAACTTCTATTACGCGATGCAGGATTCGTAGTTTCTTATTTTCCTTTGTTACTCCGTAGTTCGACGTATCTTCGGTAGATGGTGCTGTAGTGTGTTTCCGTTGTTGCGTTGTATATGGAATTCGCCACATACATATATTACCTATTTTATATATAAAAACATATACATCTCGTACATAGTGACAGCAATCCTCAGACTCACAATATTTTCAGCGCATAGTAGAGAGATAATAAAAACTTTATATTGATTTTATTAATGTGAGTCTAAATTTCCAAATTGATGGAATTCGCATCAATTTAAAAAATATTTTTACATATAAACCAGGCAATGCTACTGTAAACTTCTTAAGGAAATTTACTCGCTTTATGTAACTGGATCTCGTAACTTTATAATTAACACTATACTCAAAACGTAAAACATACCCAGATGTGTTAAAACAGTTCCATGATTCTCAAACAGTTATAAAATATTTGATTTTACATTCCTTTGTTATATTGATACGCGCTGTTGAGAGTTTCGTTTCCACGTTGCACTGGTATATTCAAGATTTATGAATAGATACACTCGAAAATAGCTCTGGATTACCTACACATAATAACATTCTTGAAACCATTATTTCTTCGCATGATAGTCATTGAATGTGATTGTATTTGATGAATGATATTTCAAAACCTCGCTCTCCCTACGTATATTTCCGGAAAGCATTTCGTTATTTTCTTACTTTTTTATTTTAAATAGTTCATCATTATCCACTGCCAAGGGCTTAGCTCTGAAATTGAGACAGAGAGATCAACATCACCCCCATTGCATTCTATTGACATATGTGGTAATCCTCGCAACTCTGATTTATTTTAAATATTTGATATATAAATTTTTCAATTAGGTAACTACTACAAACTATTGCGCTATTGCAAAAGATCAGATGATAGCCTGTATTGTCGTACCAAAACATATGAAATAAATAAAAAGAAATCATTTATTCTGCAATTACGTTATATAAACACTTTTGTAAGTTGAATTGTTTGAGCAGATGAGTTTGGCTTTTCCTAGCTGGAATAAGTCTGTGAAGAAAACACGAAACTATTAATTAAAGGACGAAATTACTAAGTACGAAATATTAATTTACATATACAAGATTAGGGTCCCTAAAGATCTGTATACATTGTCCTACACAAGTTGCAAAATATTAATAAATTTAACTACTACTACTAAATCTGTAACCATTGTATCAATGAAAGTTATTTTTTTTAATTTAACTGGCGACAATGATAGTCACGTCTTGAGAAGATCCACGAAATAAAAGAATGAGATCCTTTTGGAAAAACAGATACACGAACCGCGCGACCTAAAGCAATCTGAATACTCTGTTTCATTTCATTGTCTTCTCCTTTACCTTACGTTTTAATTTAATGTAATCTTAAATTTTCTTTCCCAAATGTAAATATTTTTAATATATTTATTTTCGTTCAGAATGGCGTGCAATGTTGTGCAAACGTACAGCAGTGGTCATAGCCCGAAGATGATGAATTTCCAAACTATCCTCTGGCAGCCATGTTATGTGAGGAAGCTAAATTTCAGTTAGCAAGTTGATTCTAGTACTGATTCTACACTTTTCTTCTAAAGCTGTAATGCAGATAGCAAACCCGGTTATAGCACCCAGAGCTAGAACAACACAGTCGTATATTGTATACAATGCGCAATTAATTAATATTAACAAGCCATTATTCAAGTATTTTACTTCTACTCTGTGTTTACCGTATATTACACCTACGTACACAATTGAAAACATTCGCTATTTTTTTAACTTCGGAAGCAAGCACTGTTTGAACAAGTATATAGCCGGTCGTTTTCACATTTAATGTGTCTCTAATTCTGAAGTAGTCGGAAATAGCCCATATTAATAGATATCGTATAAATAAAACTGGAATTGTTACTCTTTGTAGTCGATTTCATTCTTCTGGGGTAAACAAACTACGTCACAAAATGTATCTTTAGTAACAATCAACAGACATAATCGATACCTACTCTTTACCATATATTAAGAAACAGTTGCACAGTGGTTACCTTACTATAGCCATATGTTTCTTATAGGACACTCAACCTTTGGGTGAACTATACATTAATGTATGTCATTATGTAAATTAAACAAATTAATAATTAAATTAATATTTTAAAAAAAAAATCATTATGAATGCGATTAATTTCTTACAGCAACAATGTCATGCGTCGTTTAAAACTCCTATTTAGGGGGCAGTATGTTTTAGATCCTAACCAAATAAATGCAAACACGGCGTAGAGCGAGCCCGTAAAGTATACACGAGGGAGTGTTTTACAAGTTGGGAAAGAATAAAAAACACAACACTTACTTGTTTCACTTTCATTCACTTAGTATTGATACTCCAAAATAGTTGTTCAGAGTACTTATAATAAATATTAATTTTCACGAATGGACTGGCTCAACTGGGGCAGTACTAATCTCTCACAGAAGACTAACCTAAAATGACAGCATTTATGTTGTAAAATTTTATTGGTGTGTGTAAAACCGGAGTCCTAATGATGTAGAAGCATCTAATTAGGCTGCCATAGTGTAGGTCACCATGCTGCATTGTCTGTACTCACAATGAGTATGGTCACCACCACTCTTGGATTCTGCTCATGCTTCCCATCAGAAAAAGTAAAGTCACTTTGGTAGGCTCATAAATAAAAAAACCCAACCGAAGGTACTTAGCCTTTACGTTGTAACGTTGTATGTTGAAAAATCATATCTCACTAAACATAATAGACAGATTAACCAGGCCTCCACCAGAACTAATTATAAACCACATTAATTAGCCCCAAATAAAACTGGTACGGAACGATTCGTCGATCGCTATTTCTGATTAGCTCATTCTGCGTGGAACAAACAGAAGTGTCAATTTGAAACCATGTCTTAAAGGTTCTGAAGCGTGACTGGCGCCGTAACTTGAGTCGTGTTGTGTTTAAAGTTCAAAGCACTGTCCCTCGTAGATCTCTTAGTTCTCAAATACAGTCAGAGATAAATTTTATAAGTTTTAAATATTCTAAATATAAATAAAATATTGTAAAGCTCCATTTCTATTTGAGTAATTTTGGAGTTCCGTTCTTCTTTGTAGGAATGATATTTTGGAACGGCACAACTAGAGTTATAAATGTCACGTTCCAAAAGTACCTGAAAAGGTCTACTTAAAAAAAAATCTTTTTGATTTTGATTTAAAACCATAACGCTTAGTTTTGTTTGTGAAAATTAACACGCTCATAATAGTTTAGTCTCTCGCTCATAGTAGTATAGTATAGTCATATTGTAATAAAACCTTTATTCCCATCTGAAAGAAGGTTTAAGAACCTATTTAATTGTTAATAATAATATAATACCAAACGAGACGATATAGACCTTCGCTTCTTAGAGTTGAGTCTACGTACAAAACGCAGATATTAGCTGATATTTGTGGAACGAGGAAAGGCAAGTATTTTTTTATTATTATATGGCCCTTCCAAAATGACTCTAGTCTGTCTAATGGAAAGACTAAAATAATATTAGCTTAAGTTACAATTTATATGTATAGTATAAGTCATCATCCTCGTCACAACTAATGAACAAAATATATAACAATATTATGTCTGCAAATTCATCAAAACATTTCAAAAACTTCACAATGTTTAATTTCTTGTTCAGTGGTAATTTTTTATATTTTTGTAATTTACTTGGTGTGAACACTTTGATACGATTACAAATCGATTAAACTTATTCGTTTTTAAATCAAATGACGGGTGGAGCAAATCCATCACTCGTTTGTAAAACATTTTATAGACATTAACAAGAATCTTTCATAACATAGCCAGGGCTCTACGTCAACACATCAGCGAGTCGTGATTTATCGACGAACACAACTCACGATGGCCCAGCGATAAACGCGATAAAATAAAAATACATGGCTCAAGGCAGATGGCAGTAGAGATTTGGACATCAATTTGAAGATTCGATTAACAAACATAAGAAAATTCACTTAAAAACATTCGACCGAAGATTCATATTCGTCTGAATCGACTGTGCCTGTAGACGAGTGGAGTGCGTGGGCTAGTTGGCTTTCTTCCAGGTATTACCTGCTGACCCTTGTATACCGATAAAAGCTAAACATTATTTACAGCTGTATCCAACGCACTTATTGTCCTATGTGGGTGCCATTATCATAGAACCATAAAACCTGAATCTATAGGCNGACCAACTGACTGACGCAAATTCATCTGCGTCTTCGGCTTATAGTGGTCTCAGCGTGATGTTAACTATTCTTTTCTAAGCACGCCAGCAAAATTATTATCTGGCAGTAAAAGTCCTGTCAAAATCGGTTCAGATATTAGCCGGTACAAACAAACAAACACAAAAAATTGAAATTGGTTTTTTGATATT
Source organism: Hyphantria cunea (assembly GCA_003709505.1). Classification (NCBI taxonomy): domain Eukaryota; kingdom Metazoa; phylum Arthropoda; class Insecta; order Lepidoptera; family Erebidae; genus Hyphantria; species Hyphantria cunea. The sequence continues at coordinate 360,813 of PKRV01000480.1, forward strand.
AGTTCGGAGTACTTACTAACCGTTTGGAGAAAAGCTATTTATTTGAAATTACAAACAAAAACTTCACTTTTATTTATTTGAATAGATAGAGTTGCCGGCAAACGTTGTTCTGCCATAAATATCTTTTATTTTTGTCAAAAAATTAAAAATAAAATATTAAGAGACTGGTTACCCTTACTATTTAGATGTATGAAAAATAGATGTTGGTCGATTCGTAAATCTACCCCAAAAGCACACCAAATTTCATAAAATCGATCCAACCATTTCGGAGGAGTTTGATAACGAATACCGCGACACGATAATTTTTTATATTATTTTAAATTACATAAATGAAAATCGAGCATTAAGTGATCCCAGAAAGCTGTATGAAATATTGTGTTCTAATATTAAAACGAGATAAAGTTTTAGAAATCGAAGCTCATAAATTTTATGACTCGCCACTGCCATTTCAACTTGCTAATCCTGTGGGGTATGTCGATGACCCTGGTTCTTTGTCGGATCACCTCGTTTCTGATACGATCCCTTAGAGAAACGCAGAGCGTAGAACGTACCGTAAGTATCCACGTTACGGCTCGGTATGTCATTACGAGTAGGACGCACTTATTGAAGACTTTCGTCTTTAGGCACTGTGGAATCGACGATGAGAAGACCCGACGAAGCTTCCCAAACGCTGTTCAACCCAGCTGGATTCTTCTGTACACCTCGTCCTCATATATTGACAAACATAAATGAAAAAATGTGCAGTACATTGGGCGAGAAGAAATGCAAGTGAGTTTCAGTAGACAGAAACAGGAACTATTACAAGTAGTGAAACTTATAGAAATCTAACCACTTGTGTCGAAACACTAATACGTATAAGTTAAATTTCAAGATTTCCTATTTGCAGTGCCATTTCAGTTTGTTTAGTAGGTAGGTAGGTAATTTGATTCCTTAGTTGGCTATTTTTTAATTTATTTTTTATGGAATAGCGGCAAATCAGGAGACGTATTGCCTGATGGTTAGCGATTGCCGCTACCCATGGACACCCGCAACATCAGAGGCTTCACAAGTCCGTTGTCGGCCTTTAGGGGATGGAAAGGGATAGGGGGAGGAGTTGGGGTGTGGGCCTCCGTTATCCTCACTAACTCAGCGAAAAATAGCGCAAACGCTGTTTCACACCGGTTTTCTGTGAAGCCGTTGTATCACTCCGGTCGAGCCGGCCCATTCGTGCCGAAGCGTGGCTCTCCCACGGTAGGTAAGGTTTCAAATTAGCAGTAGCTAGTTATTTAAATAAATAAATAATAAATATTTTCGGACATTTTAACACACAACGACATCTAGTCCCAAACTAAGCAGGGCTTTTACTATGGGTACTAAACAACTGATATTAAAACATACATACTTTTTTTGTAAATACATACATATTATACATAGCAAACACTCAAACTCCGAAACAAATATTTGCAGGTCATACAAATATTTGGTTCGACTCAGGAATCGAACCCGAGACCTCAAGCACAGCAGTCGCATACGCTACCGCTACGCCACTGAGGCAGTTATGTTCTTACTGTACCCACAAAATAAATAGGGTGGTGCCACGTCGCTTAATCCTTCGCCACATGGATTGTTATTGTAACTTAGTTTATTAATAATATACAAATTATATTACACTACAATTTTTCTCTACTTCCCTTAGTAATTTAGGTCTAAGTAAAACAGTTGTGATATATATAAAAAAATGTCTGTCGAGCCATTGGTCTTTCGAGAGATTAATAGTACTCTTGACAGACACGTGCGCAACACAAGTTAGTGTCTGGTGGGGAACAATGTCGTTGGCAGAGATAATTATAAACCAACCGTGCCAAGAGACATACAGATCTATGGTCTGATAACATTGCCAAGTATACACCAATAGAAAAATTGGCTAGCACTACACTCGGAAACAGTAGAATGGAAAATCTACACGTGGCGGCAATTATCAAGTACTCGGATACTTAGATAAGATACGTCAGATTACCTATACGTACTCAAACTAATTACTCATTGGTTTATCTACAGTATAGGACCATAAAACACTGTATAAATACAAAGTCATATAGGTATAGTAAAATGGATCGAATCGTTAAAAAAAACTTGTTTCAAGGAATCAATAAATAAGTTGAGAACACAACTATTTAAAAAGGAAGGCAGTAAACTGATGTTAAGACTACCAGCTTACTAGTGCTTGCCTGTAACTTACACTAAATTTATTTCGACAACAGCAGTTGAGAATATACATTATTTTCCTTACTGCGGTAGCTAGTTATGCTTCTGATATTTATGTTAACCGCATTAATATCTCAAGCATTTAATTGCCTGGTGTACATCTAGTGCTACCCCTAGTAATACATTCAGTAAGTAAAACATAAGATTCAGAACAATCATTGTAGCATATATATTAAATTCAAAATTGAATAATTTGAAATCTATCGAATCATTATATTTTAAGGATTACCGAGACATAGTACTTTGTATTTCAGAAGTTACTTAACTAATACCCATGTTTTGATTGAATTAAGACATCTTAAAACCACTTCAATAAAACTGAGACATGAAAGTCTGTTAATCTTAAAACAAACCTTTGAGTACACAAACGTTGATGAGTATTTAATAAAGTCATTCCCTCCTATTGTATTTCATAAGTCGTTATATTTTAGTATAAAGCATTTTATGTCATAATTAAAACGTGCATAAACTTTAAAGATAAACATATTACAAGGTTCATTTAATACTTGTACATTCTTTGATCTCAGAGGGTGTCGTGAAAGAAACGACCAATTGAAAAATAGTGTTTTTAAAAGATTGGATAACTTTAAAAGTATTTGTGAATAAATAAAATCACAAGGTCGCTGGGTTACGCAGATGGCAAAACACGTATCTAAAGATTACGTACGTAAGGTGTACACGTCAGACAGTCTATATTTTAAGTAGTGAGCTACTGTTTGACGGGACTTGGTCCACTCTATATATGTAAAACGACAACTAAGAAACATTTTTATTATGTTATAAATCACATAGTTCGTAAATACTTATTCGTGTCCATGAAACATCGATATACTGCCAAGAATATTTATTTAAATGCAACTCAACAACATGATATAACAAATATCAGTTTTCTTGTAATGACATTCACTAAGAGTGAGTATTTTCTTAAAATAGTCTATAAGTCCTGCTACGGCGTAGTCGTATGTAGAACTCGTAGCCATAGTTTAAGTCGGTACCACATCAATATGTTGAAAAGAATAAGTTAGGAATTAATATGACAGAGTCAAACACTTTTTTATTAGTCTATGGAGAAGCAAAATACAAGTCTGTGACAAAAGCTTTTCAGCAGCAACCTTTAAAAGTTATATATAAGTTATGAAATGAAAAACTTATCATAAATTACTCTAAGCTCTTCTTACATCATTTTGCTTGTTACTTTCCAAACACATATATTTACACAGAAGTAGTGCCATGCTGATTTCAGCTCTAACGGGCTGGCCGGATCGGAACGGTACTATCCTCTCACAGATTACCAATCTAAAATTACTGCATCCGTGATGTTGTGCTTTTTTTTATGTAATCGCGGGCAAACGAGCAGACGTATCGCCTGATGGTAAACGATTACCGCCGCCCATGGACATCTGCAACACCAGAGGCGTCACAAGTGCGTGGCCGGCCTTTGGGGGATGGGAAGGATAATGGGGATGGGAAGAGGGGTCAGGGTGTAGGCCTCCGGTATCCTCAATCACTCGGTGAAATACAGCGCAAGCGCTGTTTCACACCTGTTTTCTGTGAGGCCGTGGTATCACTCCGGTCGAGCCGGCCCATTCATGCCGAAGCGTGGCTCTCCCACGGTATAAAATTAGTGTACGGTATAGCTTAAACGGTATAGCACGGTAAAGCTTAGTGGGTAAATGCGAGACCGGAGGCCCAATGATACAGAAGCATTTCAATAGGCTATCATTGTTATGAATCTGTTATTCCTGGACATATTTTTATTGAATCTCTTGGACACTTAAAACTCAACTCAGAATTTGTTTAATCTCTCTTTCGAATATAAAAAAAAAATTGGTGCATGAAGTACGTTGTTATGATGTGACGATTGTCAAATATTAGTTTCAGCTTGACTACCAAGTCAGTGCTGCATCTAGTCTAAATGCTTTTTGGTCATCGTTTTTCTATTGCCTTAACATCCGTAATTCTGTTTAATTAAAAGTAATATCGGATTTTCCGATCCGATTTAGCCTCTCTGTTTACCCACTTCTATAATTATTTTTACGATTTTAGGCACAGCGATTACATTTAATGGGGTTATAATGTAATAAATAACCACATGAAATAACATAGTTAAACACGGTTAAATTGCTTATTTGTACGTATGGGAAATTCCTTGAAACGAAGAATTGCACTATTTATTTGTACTTACAAAGAATTGTACTAACTGTGAATTCTTTGAAATGTGAATTTGAACAGACAAGAAAATGTTTCAATTTAGAAATTGTATTAACACTTAACATCCCCTTACACACAACACGTGAGTTGCGGTTTAATTTTAGATGTTGCCAACGACCTTTGATCTATTGTGGAATAAAGCCAGTCTGAAGATGAACAAAGGAAGACTTAACTTTGTTTAAGGGGGTTTTTTGCATAGAACTAGTAACCAGACAAGTTACATAAAGATAAATGACTAACGCATCTGTACTCAAAGGCTTTAAGTTACAGACCTAAGAGTTACCCAGAAATAGGACGGAGAAGGCGGGTTTCCTTCACTAACTCAGTAGGATTAAAGACCGTATCCTCAACACCTCCAGCTTCCCGTGAATAACAATTTTGTTTTCACCAACTCGAATACCAACGTATATATATATATATATATATTTTAGTACTTTATTATACTCAATAAAAAATCCAATAGGATTTTGATAACAATTATCTGTATTGAAAATTCTGCCGATTGTATACTTTGTTGCTTCTGAGGAGATCGTTTCTAACACCCACGGCTAGTTTCTATTACAGCATAGTTCGCCAAGAGGTATGTTTTCAGACTTCAGAGAAATCATTGTACACTTTTAGTTTTGGAAACTGAACTCATCAAGTAGCCAGACAATAACTGCAGTGCTCTGTCGTTGCTTTACAAAATAACTGCAGAATGGAATTCATCAGATTCAGAAATTGTATCGTTTTTCTGTCAATACTAACACCGTTTGCGTGATAATTTTATCGTGCTTACTTCAAACTTACTGGACGTACTGATAGGTAATGTCCCTCTATGCAGCTAAGGAGAAGATGAAAAGAAAACAAAGATGAAAAGAAACTAGAAAGAACACGATTATCATTTATAAGATGAGACCAGGTTTGACATCGATTATTAAAATTGTCTCACGTCCTGGGATTCATCTATTCATCATTATTGTCATTACACTGCTTAAAGTAAAGAAACGTTAAATAAATTATGTAACTGAATTACATGTTGAGGACTTCTCATTTGTTTGTTTTGCCGGACTAGCAAAATAAGACCGATTCTAGTTACATTTCTGAGGCTGTACCTCAAGTAGTCCAGTTTTCCAAATTCACATTCACTATAGCCCGAAGGCATTGAGAACGCTTATCCTTAAAATGAAACTTGAATTGATGAAAACAAAACACTATTCGGTTTTGATTTAAATGTTTTGGTTGATGTACTACGGAATATTACCATTTCTATTAATAAAAAGCTACAACTACCCTCGTATGCCCCCAAGTCATATCGATCTGTTTTGCTACTACCATCATTATGTAAATTATTAGGACGTATTTGTGACCCAGTTTCTAACGAGCAGAATAACATTCCATTAATTGGTTGGAAAGGACTGCGTATTAATTCCTTAGAGGAAATGTTACTTATGTTGGATCAAAGAGTAACTCAAACCGTTTTCTTTTCTCTTTTGCTTATGAATATTTATCGCATAGAGAAATAAACGAAAAGTAAGCCATCATCAACAGTCGAAGACGCTGCATTAAACACCCACACTCTAATTCAAAAACTTTAGGGAGCGGTTCTATGTTATCTTCAACTTTAAGGATATGAGTTTATAGTTGAAAATAACACAGACCCGTTAATAACTTTTATTGATAAGGGTTAAGTATTGAATGATTATTGTAAGCTGAATTCTTATCACATGGTAAGTTGATACTATATTATCATTCTAAAGTATAGACTACGTTAGCAATTGAAGTCTAACTAGGCTTAAGAGATTAATGATTTCCGATAGGTGTATGCGGATTTTTTTAATAATTATAATCATAAATATTTCGGACATCTAACACTCGACGCCATCAAGATTCAAACTAAGCAGAGCTTGACTTTGGCTGATAGAATACATACATATAATACAAAGAAAAGACCCAAAATCCGAAACAAATATTTACAGATCATAGAAAAATTTGGTCCGACCTGGAAATCGAATTAAGAGACCTCAACCATAGCATTCGCATACGCTGCCATAGTGCCACCGCGGCAGTCAATAACTATACATAATAACAACTGTCGGCCGCGTAAGCTACTTTGAGAATTTAAATATTATGCACCATATTTATTTTATTTTCTCTACGTATAGCCTTAACCCTCTCCTGAGAGGAGACCCGAGCCCAGCAGTGGGACATTATGGGTTGTTGGTGATATTTATTTTATCTTATCGATCTTTTTGGTCCATTAGGTTTAAAATAAATAAATTTAATACACTTTTTTATATTCTTTCTTTATATTCTAGTTACCTATTATATTGCAATGTCTAGTATTAAAATTTATTTAAACTCTATAACAAATTTAAAATAAATAAATATAACAAAACAAGAAGTTAATAATTGATGTAGTCTGTCATTAAAAGCTTTCAATTCTGACGTATGAAATGCATTACTTCTTCCATTTGTTTATTTTTATAATACGACGTCTTTAACGAACGATATCTATATACATAAAAAATGAAACTCTATTTCCCATGGCTATGGCTTCACTCACATCACGATTTTTCCGGCTAATCTATGATACAACTGATGTTACAAGAAGTAACTTAGGTTACTTTTATTTTGGGCTAGCTACACCCCGCGGTTCTACCCGTGATAGTTGTTGTAAATTACGCGGTAACTAGCAGTATAGATATGGTACGGTGTGGTATGGTGGTAGATGGTACATAACATTACTCTACGACCAATAAGAGCTAAGATTCCATCACAATAATTAGTGAGATAAGCGTCTCTGGATTTTAATAAGCACAAAAATGATATTATTATAGAAACTAAAATATATCAGGGTATCAGCATCGGAAGTAACCGTCGTATGAGCCAGTTAGACCTTGCTTTTCTTCCACCACTTATCTACGATGGTATGGTTATTCCATTTTGTGAAAGTGTGAAGGAACTAGGATTGAACAACGACACAACTCTCATATTAATCATTTTGATAACGTTTTTTATCTGTGATAAATAAAGCTATATCATGAAAAATGTAGTAATGTAACGATCATGTATACCATTCCCATGCTACTATCTCTTTATCACTTTGTACTAATCCATAGACGACTAACCTATATTGGCTTCGGGAATATATATTAGAAAACTTTTACTGAATAGATTAAATGTTACTTTAATATATTTCTATTAAAAATATATAAACGCACAGTTACATTTTCTATGTAGACGCAGACCTTAAGTTGACAATGCTACGGCGCGGCGTAGCAGTTCGTAGCACACAACGACTTTAAAATACTACCACTTTATTAAAACTATAAAATCTAGTTCTAACTTCTATTATCATAATATTTCAAAAATGTTTATTATCTAATAACTCACAATGAATAGTTTCGTAATGAATATTAATTACCTGCTCTTTTGACAGTGAGATGCATCTAAGTAAATTTAAACAATTAATTAATAACGTACATTTTACTTGTAGTAATTTGTAAATTAAAGGTAACGTCAAATGTTATCAGTGACTACGGAACTAACAACCCTTATTTTCAGCGGAGAATATGAATTGTCGCAGCATTGTGTGCCGTTTCGTGTGGTAATAAGTGTCACAGTAAATGTCGCGAGACGAATGGTGGACTCACATATGTTGGTGAGAGAATGGTCGCTGGCAACCGGCCCGCTGCCCACAACGGAGCTTATAAAAGAGGGCCGCAATCTGCTCCCGCGCCCGGCGCGCCGCACTCCTGACACTGTCCTCATGGAGCGCGCTAACTCCACTCGATAGTACCTTCAAAACAAATAATACATTTTTATGTATATCACAAACCAGTGAGGGACCAAGTGATATAGTGATACGGTAAGTTTGTTTTTCATCTGTGACGGTGTTACCAACGGAGGACTGTGACTTGTGCAGTGATTGTTAAGTGTTGCCCGACATGCGGAATGTGCTTTCATATTTGAACTGTAAACGGACGTTCTCAGTGCGAATACTACGTAAAAGAGATGCGTGAAAAATTAACAGTTTGAAAAATAGCATCCGCTCAACGTGAACGGAGATTTGATTACATAAGCCAGTGTTACCAGGAATAAAAATGGTTTATGAAAGTGAACAAGACATAATAAATAAACCCAACTGTAATTTAATTTCTTTTCTGGACAGTAAAAGCGCGTAACATTAATTCGCTTTCATATTTGATGTTTTTTTTAGATTTTTCTTTAATATATATATACATATGAGAGCAATGTTAACACGAATGTTTATTTATGGCAATCACTAATTATTCCTAATAAGACTGGCTGTAACCGATCATAAACGAAGTTTATAACTACATTTAAAAATAAAAGAAATGCAAAAGATCGGTATAGGCACGAATGTCGAGGCCACAAGCGCCATCTTATAGTATGACGTCGTTTGAGATTATGTGCTAGATATTATGTACTGTAGATATTTTTGTGAGGAATTCAAATAGCTGAACATTGCACCACTCAAGAGCTAGAAATTTCTATTTTAAATTGTATTCGTACATCTGCTGTAACATACAATGTGGTTCGTTATAAGCTTGATAACAATAAACTTAAAACTCTACCTCTAATCTATCGAACCTAATGCATTTTACGCGATTTTTGATAAAAAAATTAAAAAACGATAAACGATATAGCCTTCATATAAAGTGCTCAGATCGATATTCTTATGTTGAAACCAGATAGTGATGTTTACCGTCTACCGTTACAACCAGTTGTAAAATACTTTTTATTTCGGGTTGTAAAATCACGAATAATCGAATAAAACACATCAGTTATGACGTCAAATAATCTTTATGCTTCTGAAAGTATATGCTCACGACAAGAAAGCTTAAAATTTGAAGCCTATTGTTACATTGAATGAAAAAAGACAGCGAAAGAATATAAATTGAGTTCCTTACTACGGTACTATATGTTTTAGTGTTATGATCTTACTTGCGGAGAATATTGCCAAAATTCTTTCGTAATGAGTAAGTGACGTCTCACTTTATTGGGTATTTTGAGCAAATAGTACGCGCCTACCGCCAAATTACCTGTGCGTGTTCTTTTCATATTAGCTGAATATCTGTTACAGAAAATGTAAAAAAATAGGAACAGAAGAAGAAGTAGATGAAGATCACCTGTTCCTGTCCATTATTTATTATAATTTTTAAATTTTGTATATGAATCACTCATCGAAATGATACTTAGATCTAAAAGCCAAATAGACCGAGGCCGATCCACGGCGGCATTGTCTATATGAAGCCATTTTCTTTATCTTTAAATACACACATAGAACTTGATCCAAATCGGTTGTAGTCCGCCAAAAAACCGCAACTCAGTCCTGCCAAAGCAGACGATTACGACACACTCCCGTACGATAATTCTATTTTGATTATTACCTTCGCCCGTTTATTTGTAGATGATGAATAGCCTTACGATATGCTCCCTCGGTACGTGGAGTATATTCGATATGAGAATAACATAATATTCTTGTGCAGAACTGCCAAGTTATCTGAATTATCAAGGAATTTTAAAAGCCCGTTCCACTATCCAAGTATTGTTGAGTGTGATCGTCTAGATCATTACCGGTTGATACATTGTTACATTATTGTCAAGGTGAGGCATTTATGTTCAAGATTAAATCTTAAATAAAAAACCCTCACCTTGACAACAGTGTTATAAACGAAGAGCTTCGCGTCATTACATAATGGGATTGAACAGACAAGATAACACTCTCGGTCTCTGATTAAAATACGTTCTTCTTCTTCTTTTGATGATATGGCAATCAGCCGGATCAGCTATTTCTGCCAATGTCAAGTATTTCAAGTCTTCAATTCTACGTCTTCGAGTCTTCAAGTCTTCGTCGTGATGGAATTAATGATAAAAAATATAAAAAAATGTGGATGACATGAAATGGGGACCGTCTTTCGCAAAAACAAAAAACGATCTCCTAAAATACGTTGACTACGTTACACAAAACGTCAAATTTCGTCAGGTATTTACTTATTCTTCTTTTTTTGATGAAATGGCAACCAGCTAATCAGCTATTTCTGCCAATGTCAAGTGTTTAGTCTTCAAATCTTAAATCTTCAAGTTTTGGTGAAAATAATAATAAAAATTAATTAAAAAATGTGAATGAGATGAAATTGGGACCGTCTTTCGAAAAAACAAAAATACAGTCCATCAGGTATTTAATAAATGATTTTACGCTATTGTCATGTATCAATCAACCTGTCATATAAGCCTGGTGTAGAAGGTCAAAACCTCCTTGCTAAAGAGAGGCCTGTGTCCCGCAGGAGACTTACAGGCTGTTGATTACAATTCATATCTCATAAAACGTTTTAGTTTGAAGGTTTGAATGTTGTTGTAAGTGCGTTGTACTATCTCGCGTAAATCCTCGCCCATTTATACAAAAATATGGAAATTTTGACAATTCTCATCGTAGCACTAAAATAACTCATAGTAACGATATTGAGAAGTAAAACATTGGACGTCACTTCAATTATAACTAACTTTAAATCCAAATCAAAGTTAAGTAAACTCGTAACATAATTTAATATTATTGAGGCTATATAAATATAAAAAGATATAACCTTAAACACTTTTGCTACTGAATATCAAAAACTAAAACATGAGAAGCGAACGTCTTCTGTGACACTTAGTTTATTTTATAAAAGTTTTGATCGCCCGATCAAAAGAAATCAATGCCAATAGAACAACACAATAATGTGGTACGCATAAAACTTTTTGGTACACCTGTTTATTTATACTAACCGATTTACTTATCATAAACGAAACTACATAATATTGACTGCATGGTCGGTCTGCTTCCTCGTGCGCCAAGTGTTGTGGGTTCAAATCCCAGATGGAACAGCACTTTGTGTGGTCAACAAATTGCTGTTTTAAATCTGGGAGTTTTTTTTGCCGTTTCACGTATGTTTGTGTAGTCCCTCGCGACACAGGATGCAAATTCCCAATGCGGGAGTTATCTTTATTTAAAAGAAAAATGAAGTACACATTAGTCTGTGAAGATACATTCCACAACCAAATATCAGTTTGCTAGCCACTTTTTGAAGTGAAAACTTCTTTAGCGGCGTTGTGCACTTTTTTGTGATGGGTAAAAAAATTTAAACTCGCGTCAGCACTTGTGACCTGATCGAAAATTCGTAAGACGGAGGGAGAGTAGACCATAAAATGTCATGTTTGTGTACGATAGCGCAACAAATGAATATTGTACTTTACCACATAAATAATGGTACGTTACTGATAATTTAAGCAATTCGTGCAAAATTATTCCCAAACTATTCCAAAATATCAAAAATGCACAACGTTGAAATTCAAGTTTTCACTTCTACCGGCACTCCCGGAAGGCAACACGTTTTTTTTTATAAAAAGGTTTTTTAATTATCCAATAAGCAAGATCTTTTGTTCTGTGTATGTGTGTAATTTATCTATAATAAGATTTTTAGCAGCAATATCTACTTAGTTTGGGATCAGACTACCGTTGTGACATGTATACCTATTAAAATTTCTCAATCATTTTTTCTTTTAGACGTATTTAAATAGTGGCCGATTTAGAGAGATTTAAAAAAAATTACATCTACATCATGACTATTAAACATTGTTCTTCTTCTTTTGATGATATGGCAACCAGCCGGATCAGCTATTTCTGCCAATGTCAAGTATTTAATGTCTTCAATTCTAAGTCTTCCGAGTCTTCAAGTCTTCGTCGTGATGAAATTAATGATAAAAAATATAAAAAATGTGGATGAAATGAAATGGGGACCGTCTTTCGTAAAAACAAAAAACGATCTCCTTAAACATTGTTATTGAACGATACAAAACTTGCATAGCCATAAACTAAAGTCAACGACAGCAAAGCTTTTTATTCATTTCACCGCAAGTCAATGATCTCAACTTTGAAAGTAGGTCGAATGCATGCAAGTCGTTCTCTTGAAACGTGAACTCATGCGCACCTACCTAATGAGAATATAACTATATATTTCGATTACTGAAAACACCTTTAAAATACATTGTCAAGATTTTCAAAAGATAATATCACCGTTAATTTTCAAACATAGAATAATCATATTCCATAAAAACTAAACTACATACATTTAGTAAAATTTTAATAAGATCGCAAATAAAATTCTATATTTACCAGATTCTCTTTTTGAGTGTGGTTCAAATTAGTGTACTAGTTGATTTGATTTTCTAGTTGATAGAATTAAAATCTATGAGAAAAGTCGTTTTAAAGATGTTTTTCATGAATTTGCTAAAAAAACATGATGTCAAAAACACAGTAAAGTAAACATTTCCGTTTAGAAATTAAACAGCTCATAAACTGCAATTTCCGTGTAATTAGACTAACATAAAATATCGTAGATAGTTGTGGGAATTCATAAATCTAAGAAGCTTCCTATTTGCTACATTAAGAAAGTTTAAAGAATAGTCTTGTATTATGAGTGTGAATTGTAAGTCACTAAAAAAGAAAATATAATGTAAATCTAATTTACAATAAATAAATTTGAAATTTGAAATAAATTTGAAATAATATACAGCTCACATAAAACCCTTCCCACGTATTTATAAAACACACTGTCCGTACGTTGCTTCCTATCAATCAAATCTTTCATAAAATATCCATCAAATTAATCCATTCAGATACATGTTTGAATAGTGATGTATGTGATCTTAAGCAGTAGTTCAATCAAATCAATTTGTCAAATGTAAACCAAGTCTGTGCGATGACGTTAAACATATAAATGAACGCTTTGTCTCACAAATTGGCGGACACGACACCAATTAAAATTATAAATTATAAACTTTAAATATAATACAACGTGGATGTATATTAATTAATGGGCTATAAAATAGTACGCTTGCGGAACTGAAGTGATTTTTAATCGGTCATTAAACCAGCTACGGTCATTTATTGCCGACCACCCGTTCGAGTTCGACGCGCATACGTAGGTACACCATTCCTATCAATCACAACGTCGTAGTTTATACAAAATGTACGTTAAAATAAAATGAATCAAAGGAAATCGATGATAGATTTAGTTCTAAATTGTTATTGTAAACAAACTGATTGATGTGTGAAATGCAGCTAGCGTTTTGTTTTCAATTTTTTTATGAATATTGTTTGGATGAGTAGCAACAAAGGTTACTTAGGTTAGTTATCAATATTAAATTTTATAGTATTTTCGAATTTCGATTGCATTTCTTGTTCTAGTAACTTGTTAAATTTTATTAATCGTGCAAGTAACATCCCGACAAGTCGACAACTACTATAACATAAGGTACATGTTCTTCTTCTATAAATTTCACTTTCAATATAATTTCAATTGAATAAAGCTACTGCCTAGTATATACATACAAAGTCACTGAAAAACAATCATAGAATGAATTATCATCTAATGATAGATACACTATGCTAGTTCAGTGCATTCTTTTTCTTTCCTATCTATATAACGGCTCCGATTCTGTTTCAATATGTATTTTCAACTGAGTCGCCTATAAAGAGTTTACTTTACACTTAGCTAATTCCATTTTTACATAAAAAGGTAGACCTAGAGCTTACTAAAATATCTAGATCCTGCATATTTGCAACTCTTGCATGATGGTCTCAATTCATTTACGTTGATATTAGACTAGTATAACCTGCTGTATCTGACAGCCTTTATTTGACTTGTCCTCTATAGATAAATATGAACTTATGAGGATGGAGAAAAATCCATGTGCATGACCCATAAACATATGAATGTAGTTATATACACATGTCTATAGTAGAGCGTCCTTTTATTCTTCTTCTTTTGATGATATGGCAATCAGCCGGATCAGCTATTTCTGCCAATGTCAAGTATTTCGAGTCTTCAATTCTAAGTCTTCGAGTCTTCAAGTCTTCGTCGTGATGGAGTTAATGATAAAAATGATAAAAAATGTGGATGACATGAAATGGGGACCGTCTTTCGAAAAAACAAAAAACGATCCTTTTATTAACAATATCAATCTGAAATTTGAAAAGTAATAGAACCTCCTTTAAACTTTCTAATGGCTTTTGATGTTTATAAAAAATTACAAAAATGACTCATTAATAAAACGTCACTTAATTAGAGATAAATATTTGTTGTATTATTAAATTTCATATAATATTAATTTATGTAACGAAATACAAATTTGGAATAAATATGACGTGAAAGTGAAAAATATTAACAAATAAATTTATGTAAGTTTCGCTGTTTCGTCTTACATTTTTTATCTAATTAATTTACTTTATTACAGTGACTTGTAAGTTGTTATCAGTTTAAACTTAACATCATACCAAAAATAGTAAGTTTCGATGTAACATGCTTAACGTTCTATTTTTTCATGTAACGATTAATACATCAGTGCTGACTAAAAGTGGTATACTATATATACATGGTAAACATATAAGTTCCGCTTCTTATTTCATTCTACTTTGTACTTTGGAAATAGTAATATAGTAACAGTAATATTGTGGATCATAGGTCTAAGAAATACTGACATTTCTTACAAATTAAAGATGCACACCCAAGGGTCTCAACTTTGTTTTACTGAACTTATACCCATTCTAGTATTAAAGTAATCTCGGAAAACCCAATACGGTAACTATAAAACTTCGACAGCATATTATATGATTGAATTATAATAAAGCTTTTGTGTTACTGGCCCGATTATAAAGAGAAAATAAGTCTATTTAACATAGAGAAAGTTTCACAAAGGTTCACAAAAGTTGACAAAAAGAAACTAATACAGCATTGTTTTTGTGCGATTTGGTTTTCGGTTGCCATATTTTTTGTCTGCTCGAAATTTTAGTGTCCCTTGGGAGCATTTTTTTCTGTAAAAAAACTGTATGTTGTTTTCTGTATTTCTAAATAATAGATTGAGTATTAAAGCGAAATCAATAAATAAATAAATAAATCTATTGTCTACCTCTCTCCCAAAAAAAAAAACCTTTTTTTCAAACAATTTTTATTTATGTTTAACGCCTATTGGTAGCATGATGATATTTAGTCTATAGGCGTCCTCGACTATGTACTATACAGTACTAAATTAATTTAAACCAAGAGTACTTGGATTCTGCTCATGCTTTCCATCAGGCAGGACAGAGTCATTTCAGCAGCTTATATATAAAAAAAAAAGGATTTGCGCATTCAAAAAAATTCTTCAACTTTTTAATATTTCAATAGATTATAGTACTCCAATCGCAAGGCGTGATCAAATGGTTAATATTCAATAAATTATTTAATTGAGTTAGTTTTACTTTTAATATACCATAATTATAGTATCTCATCTAGATAACCCACTCTGTCCCCAAGATCGCCAATATGACTTCTTTAAGCATTAGTTGACATATTAGAAACTGTTTTTATTATACATCTTACCAAGAACAAAAGCTAGGTCTAAAAAAATATGTTATCTTTCAATAGCATAATACCTGTATGACCTGAATGGATGAAATTTTCTAAAAATGGATCCTAGATAGATCGATTCATCGCCCCCGAAACCCCCAGCATACAAAATTTCGTGAAAATCGTTGGAGCCGTTTCCAAAATTCAGATTTTAACTGCCTCGGTGGCACAGTGGTGGCGTATGCGACTGCTGTGCTTGATTTCTCGGGTTCGATTCACGTATCGGATCAAATGTTTGTATGATCTGCAAATAATTGATAATAGTACTTTATTTACAAAAAAAAAGTGTGTGTCGGACTCGCGCACCGAGGGTTCTTTACAAACCTGTAGGTATGATAATAATATGCAATTTTCCTTTATCTGTGCTATAAGACGTTGCTTCATGCCTAATTTTAAGATTCTAAGTTCACGGGAAGTACCCTAGAGGTTTGATTCCTTTGCGAGTGTCGAAAATTTGCTGCATAAACGGCTGTTTCTTTTAATTGCATTGGCTTAGAAGTTTGATTTTTCACAGCTTTAAAGGACAGCTTATTATTATTATTATTAATTTCAGCTTAATACCTCTACGCGTTCCTGAGAAAAAGATCTTGACAGGCAGACAGACGGACAACAAAGTAATCCTATAAGGGTTCCGTTTTTTTCCTTTTGAGGTATGGAATCCTAAAAAATATAGGTATTTACATCACTTGTCTTAAGTACCTATAATACAAGCTCTGCTTATCTTGGGACTAGATAGCGTTGTGTGATAGATGTCCGAAATATATAAAAGGATTGCTCGTTGAAAGATATTACAACGTACAAGTAAACGGAACCTGATATAAAAATACGGTGTACTTGTACAAAAAACCTAAATAATACATGCTTTTTTTAATTGATAGCTTTTAGTTAAAGAGTTATAAAACTTAACAGATTCGTCAAAAGCCGTAAGTAAGACAAGTATATTTTGTGTCTTTACGAGGCATTTAGCTGAAATATTTTACTTACATTTTTATAGGTATGTAGACACTAAAATGAATGTTAACATTGGCATTCATCTGTTCCCCGTTGTTTTCTATTTTTATCGTCTCTAAAATTTATTCAAAGGAGAGACTTGAAACGTAAGGTTGACATTTTTCTTATGTAGAAATGGAAATCAATCTGCCCCTTTAGGCTTTTTAATTCCGAAAAAGCTATAATTTGATATTTGACAGTTTTGACTT
The DNA here is from genome assembly GCA_003709505.1 of Hyphantria cunea. Taxonomy (NCBI): domain Eukaryota; kingdom Metazoa; phylum Arthropoda; class Insecta; order Lepidoptera; family Erebidae; genus Hyphantria; species Hyphantria cunea. Next base: position 377,899 of record PKRV01000480.1, read on the forward strand.
TTATTTGGTGTTGGTGGTATATACAACATTATAAACGAAACAAAACGATGCTTCTTGATTAGGTTATTTCTCACAAAATTATGTTACGTGGTCTAATCTAACACTTCTTCAAGTAATTGATTTTAACGATTTGTGTATTGAAATAATTGTAAGTGCACAAATAAGGCCAAATTTTTGTCATATTTTTCTTTTACCTTAGTTTAGTTACACTTTGTACTGCAATTTTCAAAATGTTCCTGTTGAGATTACGATTTTGATGGATAGAAAATACAATTGGAAATATTTGAACGCGTTGATCAGTGTCACCGAGTGGTATGCTCTTGCCAACTGCAGGTTCCTACACTCACCAATGTCAACCAGTCGGACACGGTCCAAACCTACGTCAAAAAAAATCCACTATACTAATAACAATATTTTTTATCAGTTTATTTCGTTAATTAATTAATAATTAGATAATTAAGAAGGTACTCATTATTTCCAATATATGTATATTGACTGTGTAATTCCCCAGTTGCAGAGGAAACCCACGAAATCTACCGAAGCATAATTAACCAGGAAAGTTAATTTTGCGCCTTTACTCAAAAACCATTGTAATTATAGATAAATAAGGTAATGTTTGATCAATATAGCCTTATCAAGATAATCGAACGTAACAGTAATAAGCTTTTATCAATTTTTTGCGTTACAACAGCGACACGAGGTGAACTTTAAGTTTACCTTATATAAGTTAGGAAAGCAGTTAAAAAATCTAAGCGCGATCCTTTTTAACAATCGTAAACAGAAATCACTATCCACAACAATCTCCGGGAGCTCGAGCCGGGCAGCGACCGCTATAAAAAGATCATCATAGGACGGTCGGTGACGGCCGCCGTGCGACATGCAACCCTGGAAAGCGACTCGACTGTGCCATCGAGTACTGTTGCCAAAATAATTAAAGAAATCTCCGACGGTGTCCCTCCACCGCGCCCGCGCCGCTCTAAAATCGTCGCTCTTCGCCCGGGAGTCGGTACTCGGGGCGCGGCGGGAAAACATCTCCCGCGCCACTCTTATTTCTTCTTTCCTTCTCGACGCTGTCGAATAAATATTTCAGTAAGTTTCAAAATACCACTATAAAACAAAACATTTGTGAGTGTTCTACACTAAAGTGCATATTGAGTGTTTTACAAGTTATGCCAGGAAATTGGTGATTAAAATTAAGTGATAATAGTGTTACATAACGCAAAGCAAATTTTGGAATTTTAAAAATACCGCATTTTGTAGGCGCCTGTGGTACCAAAATAGCATTGAATCACGTGGTACGCGTTCAACCTATAGCAAGGCTCCACATTTATGTATGATCGTAAATTATAATAAGATCTTAAAAAAAAACATGTTAACTATAATTTCTTACTTTTGATACTTTAGAACGATTCTACTCTTAAAATTATCGTTTGTATTAAGATTTAAGTATTTATTATATTAAAAGAATCTTATTTGACCAAAATAGTTTGCTAACCGCGTAAAAGGTGGCTCTGCTATCGACCTTTTTCCTACGTCAGTTGAGTAAAAAATGACGGCTGCGCTAGATACGTGTTCGTGTCGTTTATGATATTTACGTGAAAAAGTATTAGACTAGTACAAAAAAATAGTAGTCATTTAAAAGTAAGAGTCAAACGCTTATACTAAGTGAAATACTTCGTAAGATAGACAATTCTCATGTATTAAAAAATCTGGTGAGTGGTGCAGTGGTCAAATGGTGCTTGCCATCTAGGAAATAGCTTGTTAAGTTTATTAACGTTATTCGTCTTGTCGTTTCACTTAAAAAATTTATGAATAAAAAGTCGTGCTTCAACATAACTTAATTTTGTTTTGTTCAAAAAATTTACAATAGCGTTAAGTCATTTTCTTTGAAATGCTTAAGATCTTGACCTATTAAAGGTAATCGTGTTTTCTGAATTTAAATTGTGCGTACAAAACAATTGTTAATACATATTTCGTCATAATTACACTCAGAAATATTGCCATAGTAGTCACATAACCTCAAATGTTTGAAGTTGATAATGATGACTCGTCATTTCTAACCTAATTTTGTTCTTGTCTTTTTAGAACTGACGGCAACGTAGTAATTCCACCATGGATGACGCTCACACGAAATCCGTGGACGAAGTCCTAGGATACTTCGGCACAGACCCAGACAAAGGCCTTAGTCCAGACCAAATAAAAAGGAACCAAGAGAAATATGGGCCAAATGGTAAGTACACTGTTTACCTTGACAATAACAAGTAAACAAGAAGTTTATTTCTTATATTAGTCTTTTGCGATAAACTACTCGGAACACAGCTTAAATTAGAATTAACTTTTGAAAAAAGATGAAAATTTTATGTAAAGGAACTTCTGGACTAATTATTGAGAATAATTTAACATTTGTATATATTTACCTCAATATGTACGATGTATTTTGAACTTTATTACATAATCTTAATTGTCAATTTATTGCAAGGGCAGGTTGAATGTAATTACAAATATTATGATTGCTTTGTTCATACTGCAATTTGCTAGACTCAAAATAAGATTAACACCTTTGATTGTCCAATATTTTTTTCTCAAATAATTTTTGTTTCTTTGTTCATATATTTTCTTGTATGGCTAGTATTATTGTTTTACTGGTGTTGCTCTTATATTTAATAGCAAATGTCCGCCTGATGTGTGGTTTCAGTTTAGTCTTTTATGTTAATTATCTATTGCCCTGACAACCGGCTTCCTGGTTTTATAAATAAATTAGGTCTGCAGGTGATATTTATCTAATTATATTATTTATACGGATCTGTCATTCAGGGACTTTTGAAATTTTGCCAAGTGTATACACTTGGCATTGACTTTTTTTAGTTGACAAAAATTTATTTGAACTTGTAATAATTTAAAAAAGAAACAATCTAAAAACAATATGCTAATCATCTTCTGAACAAAGAAATCTACATATCAAGTTTACATAATATATAATGATAATTTCCTAATAATAGTATTAAATGAGATATTCTAGAAACTTCATTTGCACAACCATATAATCATTCTTTGAAATTTACTACAGCTATAGGCCAAGAATGTTATGCTATTAATGCTAAAATAGATATGCCCTAGCAGTCTATTGTGGCTTCTATAATTAAAATATAGTTAATTCTTTACCAAATATTTCTGACTATTACAATTTCTCTATATTTTTATTAATAACTTAGTAGAGTGTAGCATAGTCCATAATAAATAACAGGCATAGAGAATTCTGTGTTTACAAAAAAAACATCATTGTACACATTTACAAAAAAGTAACTGCTTGTTAATAAATAATATTATCTGCTTTTTACTTTCATTTGATTAACAGAATATATATTAAAAAACTGAGAAGCTAAATTCAAGCGCAACCATACATAAATATCAGTAATTATAAGTGGTTTTTTAAGTTCAGCAGTCTCACAAATCTAAAATCCTCTGAAATGAAGTAATACACTCTATTTCTGGCACGCAAGCTAATAAGAGACTATTTAAATATTCGTTTTTTAATGGTAGGGAAGTCAATTTTATATGTATACTGTTACACAGTTTTTTATTTATGATAAAAATATTCAAATTTCCAGATTTAGAGATTACTTTCAATTCTACTGTTTTATCATCATATGTAATTCAGCCTGTGATACTATTCATTTCTAGCTTTTAATCCAATAAAAGTAAGAATCTTTGAGATTTGGGATTAATTGGTTAACTTAGGCTCTAAACTAATACCTGGGAGGAGCCCGGATGACGTAAGAAAGCAGTTCCCGGATCCCTCCCGTCTCAGGTGAAGAGTGGCACACCGTGTGGTTTTAGTCAGTTCGATTCCGACACACCGCTCCGCCGCAAACAACGGTGGGGTGAAGGCCCGAGGGGGCTTCCACACGTAAAAAAAAGGCTCTTAAACTAATACAGACATTATACTCATACAGGTAATTAAACTATCAACTTATTTTGTCAATCATCAGATTTAGTAGTCCACTGCAGGGCACGGAAAGAAAGATGGCATGGGCCTTTTTTTAAAAGAAAGTTTTGGCCTATTATACCATACTGATTAGATAAGTTGGTATACTGTTTATATCATGTTTTCTTCTCTTTGAATTACTGTTGTACTGCATAGTTTGACTCTGACAACACCTAAGGATGTTACACTCACTATCCTTAATCCATCATCCATGAATTTGTCAATGGATACTTACACCAAGTGCCCATTTAAACTGTAATTGTTACAGTCAATGCTCTACTCTATTTCTGGTTTTATTTAAATTGTATTATGATAAAATCCTTTTTATAGCCACAGAGATATGTCACTGTAGCAAATAGTAGATTCTTATCTTCATTACTCACCGTATTGACATTAAATTAGAGATTTTTATCTAACTACTTACATATTTAAAGAGATAATATAAAAACAACACACCTTACTATCTCATGTCTAGACGTGTCCCTTTGTTATGAGGAAATGTTTTGAATAATTAGACATAAAATTTAAATTCTTAAAACCTTTTGCTAGCTATTAAAAGATGTTGGTGATGATGATGGAGATAAAAAATAATATATATCAAAGATATATATTTTAAATAAATATAAAATACTACATTGTGTCATCAAGATATAATAAAATATTAATGCTTAGATGTACTGAACAGATTTTAAAAACCTTTTACTAATAGAAAGCCACGTCATTTATGAGTGTCATAGGCTATGTATTACCTAAAAAATGATTACCACGACATGCGATATACACAAAAAAAGCTTTTGCCCGCGGTTCCGCCGCGGGCAAAAGCTTTTTTTTAAGGAATAGTGGCCAAACGAGCAGACGTATCGCCTGATGGTAAGCGATTACCGCCGCCCATGGATACCCGCAATACCAGAGGCGTCCAAAGTCCGTTGCCGGCATTTGGGGGACGGGGAGGGAAATGAGGAGAGGTTGGGGATGGGCCTCCGGTATCCGTGTCCATATCGTGTCGAAGCATGGCTCTCCCCCAGTAGGGGGAGGAGGAACTTTTCACCAAGCGAGGTGATAATATCTGGTCGGCCGCGAACCCTATTTTATAATATACTTATAATAAAGGATGATGCAGTAATTAACATGACTGATTTATACAACCCGTTGAAAACAATATTGAAGTAAATTATTTTTTTAGGTGCGTTTGAATTTAAAAAAAACTAAAATTTATAATTTTCTTCTAAACGTGTGCGAGAAAATGTTAAATCTTCTAAACTAAAATGGAACTAGGTTAAAATGGCGATACCGATAAGTGCTTGGCAAAATTTTTAAAGGTACCTGCATAGCATTGTAGATAACAAATCCCATTTTCTTGCAAAATCTGTTATATTTATTGTTACATTCAATTAATGTTTTTATTCATTGCTAATCATTAGTCCGACAAACAACAAATATCGTACGATGTAAGTCAGAACTTATCACTATGGTGTTTATCTGCAGTAGGCTAATCGTTAAACTGGGCCGATCGAGATCACCCACGTAACGACCACTATCGGCTTTTCTTGATATCCTGCCTGTATCGGTTTGAAGCTTCACGCTGAATGATTTGCCTGGTTATACTTCGATATCAAGTAAATATATAGCTGACATGGCGCATACAGCCGAACAAAACTGTTCTACTTTACGATGCAAAAATTTATATTTCAATGAGGCCAAGTAACTACTTAGACTATTCGATTAATTAGTTTCTCTTCTCAATCTGCTTAACTACAAATTGTCCACATCAGGAAACAATCATCTAAATGTTGATGCCCAAATCAACGATTGACCTACGAGATCAACCGAATTAATTAAGAGATCTCAATGTCGATACTCCTGTTAGAGATAAATTATGAATATAACAATGACAACAAACACATATATTATATTATAAAACCTTTAACAATATTAAATTATTTAGGTATTTCTTGAGTTAAAAAGAAATAAGTTGTCATTATTCCTATTTTTAAAATACTGGTAATAAAATATTATTATTTTTAAAAACCCTTCAAATAAAACATAAGGGAATAATGGTCCAGACAACTGATGTGTATAATAATTATTTATAGTAAGACAAGAGGTGGTCGATCACCGTTGAGGCGGGCGTAGGCCACTGGTGCGTGTGCCCGAGCACAGCTTGTGAGGGACACGCTCTCACGCGTAACATACCTGACACTCAACAATTCAGTTATAACTTGAAGCTAGTCATTCATGGTAGGGTATACCTGACATGTTTACCTGCACAGTTACACCCGTCAGGTAAACTTAAGCTGAGTGAAGGGCGTACTTGCACAAATGTGTACATTCCAGTTTACCTGTAAATTTCTATTGTACAGGCAAGTTTGTGAATACCCTAATGTATGGCTATCTTTACGTATATGGTACTTAAAAAAATGAATAAGCTACATACTCGTTATTGGTTGCAATATTCTGCACTACTCATTAAAACACAATGTGTATGCGTAAACTGCGTAAAAACCATTTACTATCAGCGAATCGCCGGGTTAAATTGTAACTTTGTTTATAGCCTATCGCCAGAAATAAATTATATGATCTGGCTTAATAACAAATGAAATTATTAAGTGGTTGGTTACTTTGCAAAGGGTAACTTGAAATTAGACCAATGAACTTCATTTTTTTGCATTGAATATCAATGTAAATTAAATTTTTTTGGATATATACAATATGTTTTGTTTTATTTAAAAACAATAAACATGGTTCCAAATAAACAAACATCGGTCTTGTGCGTACAAATTATGCACTTATAAACTCCGCAAATAATTTAAGAGATTCAATTGGGTCAAGCGTTTTATTAGAAACCAAGTAACTGTAGTGATCGACAATAGCAAAAAAAGGAAAGAATTGCTTGAAGAAATACCGATAAATTGCGGCACAGACTCTACTAAAGACGTTTATTTTCACGACTTCTGTTATTGCAATAAATATTTTTCGTTTTCAGCTCAATTCAGAATTTGAACAGTCAGAACAATTAACGCAAAACTTTAATTGTATTGTTATTTAATACGATTACTATCCAACGTTCCTTAAACTGTATGATCAACGTAACACTAAAGAAATAGTCACTTTTATCTTTCAGCGTAAGCAAATGATCTAATTCAGAAACTACGTAACGCCAACATTAGTTGTTGAAAACTAAACTTCGCTTACATTCACTCAATGTAACTCTAATCATTCTTCAACCGTTTCGAGTTAATATTTAGACTAAAGATTCGCCGAACTTTACCCAAAAAGAAATTAAAAAATTCCAATGTATGACGTTTGAACTGAAGACTTTTGAGTTTACTGACGTAAGGTATAATATGTCAACATACAATTTTCCCATACCAAAGTGTGATATGTAAGCAAAACATGTTTCAAACGCACCAATAGTCTGATACTTATGAGTTGTCCTCGAAACATAAAAACTGGAAATTCTTTAAGATTTTATCTGAAATATATTAATAGACTACGGGGCCGTATCGAAAAATTGAGGGGTCACGTGAACCACCAGGAAACCTTTTCAGAAAGATCATGGGCATAAAATAATAACATTCAACACTATGCCGTCACTTGTAAGCTGACCAACTGAGTACAGGTGAAGATGTGGGGGTAACCACTCTGGATTTTTCTCCCTTATCACATGATTTTTGTACGGATTAATGGAAGAGGTATCGAAATTGTATGGAAACAATGCCGTTCAAAATCAAGTCTAATTTTAACCTTTTGCGTCACACACTATATTAATAATATTTTAATCTTTTGCATTTTTCCTCATATATTAGTTTTAAGATGTCAAACGTTTTTTCGCGAATGTCATAGACATAATACCTATATTATTATTTCTTCGACTTCCTCCAACTCGAAAAACTTGTTTTGTTTTTTAATAAAAATAATATAGCAATGTTAGATAACTTTATATAAATATATTTTGTTTACCTTGATCAGAACTTGTTATAATACTACGAAAATAAAATATTTATATCAGTTTTTTTAGAGAAACCATATCCATTATATAAAACGAGCCAGCAAAAACTTTAAAGTATACTAAGTAGTAGTTAGTTCACGTTGAGGTAAACGTCCGGAATGCTGGCCGCTCTCTCGTCCAAATTCCAGAGCCTAGTGGCTGAAATATTATATAGATACCCAGTTTATTTTGGACGATCTACGTTGGCGAGTTGCATCTACGAATGCGGCTGACGCTCGAGACCATTGCACGTATAATATACATATTCTTTTTTCAAATATTCAATATGATTAGTACGTCTTATTCTCGCTTGCCAGTATATAGTTTGTAGTTTCTTTATTCACACGTTCCATTATTTATATTTCAGTTACTCTGTTTAATTTTGACAGAAAGTAAATGCAATGTGGTTATATATATATATATATATATTCTGCCAAGGAGTTAGTTGCCTTTCTCTCACCGGTTTCCACTTGCATAACAAAAAACTACGACAGATAATGAACGTAAAAGAGAGTACATTTCTTCATTATACTTTCACCTATTTCAATATTATTTAGAAAGTTTGGGCTTTGAAACGTAAAACATCTATAACTCTATATTGAAGTATACATTCAATGAATTTTCTGCACTTGCTTGTAATTTATAAAAATGTATGAATATACTCATAAATGCAGTAACGTTTTAAAAATTTATAGATCACTTTAGTTTTAACAAATCACCTTGTGCACAATGAAAGGCAAGGTGAATACTGACCACCAGTTGAAACGTTTAAGGTCAGGTTGTAACTATTATTAAATGTTTACAGCTTAATTTATGATTTCAGAACTGACTGATTTTAGCTCACTTTCTCTTAAATACATGGTTTCGGCATAATGACAAGTAATCAGTTAGATTGTCATAGCTTAGCCCGGCCATATAACTTTACCAAAGGTTGTAAACGAATATGAGGTATTGTGTTCACTTGTTAATATTCACATCACGCACATGATGTGCGCTATTTTGACGTTGGTCTTCTAAAGACGTGACAATTGAGCGTTTGTCCTCGCATTTTCATGTTCAGATGTTAACTTTATTGTTATTCACGATTAAGTTGTAAGCCGTAGATGCTGACATAGCGTTATCGATGCTTTGACTAATTGATTACATTAGTCACGGTGCGGCTGGCAGCGGTTCTGCGTACGCAAATAGAGCCGATACAACGATTGACTTGGTGCACGTTGCCTGATTGCGCCGCAGATGAAACTGTTCTATTAAGAATAACCTAATGGCCGGCGAGTACATATGATGCTTTGAACTTTATCTCCACTTTTTGTGAACAGACGCAGCATGCACGTGCTAAGTAGTGAATCGTTTCATACGAGTCTTACATACACTCGATTACGATGCTGGGAAGTAGTTATGAAACTGTTGAACTTGTATTCGTATATAAAATATACCCACTAAGAAATCATTTTATACAGTTTATTATATATTAAAATTTTAATGTATTGATAAAATTGACTGGATTTACATCGAAGATAATGGATTTCTGCGACCTTACGCGGATATACAAATACGCAGTATAACTTCTACGTAGTAAACTTTTTATAATACCTTATTTACATATAGTATACAAACCAGGCGGCAGTGTAGTTAATGTGTTTTTTTTATTCAATAGATAAAATACAACAATCGCGATTCCTTGTTGATTATTAATGAATGTCACCAATCTTGTAATATTAGAAAACCGATTATTTTGACTGCCTCGATGGCGTAATTGTAGCGTACGCGACTGTCATGCATTAGGTCTCCGGTTAGATTCTCGTATCGAATCTAATGTTAGTATGATCTTTAAATATTTGTTTCTCAGTTTGGGTGTTTTCCATGTATAATATTTATGTATTTACAAAAAAAATATATATTTATTCATTTCAGTTGTCTAGTACAATAAGCTCTGGGTAGTTTGGAACTAAATGGCGTTGTGTGTTTACTTGCAACATGAAAAAGATAATTGAATTAAAAAACAATAGGCTGTTAAAAAGTATCTGGCACTCATCTTTATTACAGCGAAGTGCCACTTACTAGGCAATCTAACAATTAACATACCTATATCAGTAACTAATCGTACTTTTACAGTGGACTTTATAATAATATAATTATCAACTTTGACCGCGAAAAATTACTTATGGTTGTTATTGGAATTTATCTTGAATCGTGAAAAGATAAAAAATATAGTTTGTTTCCCAATAGACTACACATGTGTAGTCTATTATATTGGGAATGTACCTAACCTGATATTTATGTAAGGTCTAAAATTATGCCGACGTTACTTTGAGGATTTAAATGAAACCAATTTTCAGATCTCCTTCATATCGGTTACCGTTACGAGATATACACTTCTCATCAAAAAATCGGAACACCTGACACTTCGATGTTCCCACAGGNCTCACAGGATTATTGGAAAAATTTTTATTAATGAGAATGTTCTAAATTCAAATTAAATTTTGATAGGCTTTACTGTTTTGTTTAATGAGTCACTTTAACCTCATGTGTAGTATGAAGGAAACAGGAAAAACAATACAATTCATTCAATAAATACGTGTGTATTCCCCCTCCTCCTTGCTGGCCATTCCATAACCGAGATACCGACTTCAAAGAGATAATTTCGTATGACGGCCGCAAGTGCTAGCGTACGCGACTGCTGTCCATAAGATCTCGGTTTCGAATCTTGGGTCGGAACAAATATTTGTATGATCCNCCCACAGGATTATTGGAAAAATGTTTATTAATGAGAATGTTCTAAATTCAAATTAAATTTTGATAGGCTTTACTGTTTTGTTTAATGAGTCACTTTTACCTCATGTGGAGTATGAAGGAAACAGGAAAAACAATACAATTCATTCAATAAATACGTGTGTATTCCCCCCTCTTGTTCTCCCATTCTTCTTGCATAGCATTCCGCAGCTGAACAATGGTCTCTGAAGCCAGAGCTCTTCATCGAATGCCTTTAAGTTCGTCCCATTTATGTTCTGTGGTATTTATATCAGGACTCCTTGCTTGCCATTCCATAACCGAGATACCGACTTCAAAGAGATAATTTCGTATGACGGCCGCAAGTGCTAGCGTACGCGACTGCTGTCCATAAGATCTCGGTTTCGAATCTTGGGTCGGAACAAATATTTATATGATCCTACAAATATTTGTTACAGAGTTTGGGTGTTTTCTATGTATAGTTTGTATGTATTTACAAAAAAAGTATTTATGTATTCATATCAGTTGTCTAGTACCCATAATACAAGCTCCGCTTAGTTTAGGACTAGATGGCGTTGTGTGTTTAAATGTCTAAAAATGTGCATAAGGCATCACATGATTATTAAGACATTGTTCACTGTAACGCTCACTAGTTAATGACGGTGGACGCGGTCCAGACACAAAGACAAGCTCTGTGTTACCTCAGGCGCTAATGCCACCCAAACTGTCCGCGAACTGCTACCATAACTACCTTTATCTTCAATGCAGCACTGCGCATAGCGTTCTCCTTCTATTCTGTATATTTTGTCCCTTCCGTCATTACCATAACGCATAATTTTACACTCACTGGAAAAGAGAACGTCGCTCCACTGTTTTAAAGACCTGTTAAGATACTCACGTGCAAAGTTGAGGCGCTCTCTTCGGTGGTTTGCCGTTAATTTCAGCTCATTAGCAGGCTTGTGTGGTACCAGTCTACGTTCCTTCAATCTTCTTCTAATCGTAGAGCCACTTACTGGTACATTTCTAACAATACAAAGTCGTTGCTACAATTAAAATGCGTTGAGACGCCGTCGTCTCGCTTAGACGTAACTCGATTCCTACCCAGATCCAAGACGATATGTAAGCCCAGTTTCCCGTTATAGTTTGTACACTCTATGTACGGATGACAAGCTTAGATGTAGTCTTGCAGCCCCAAAACAGCCGACTAAGCCCAGAATTCAGCAATGCCCCCACTAAGACGGCTTCTGTGGGCGAAGTATCCATGTTTTTTGATAAAAAAAACTATTAACAGATGCCTAAAAGTCAAAATAAATAAGAAACAAAAAATATCAGTAATAATTTTTCAGGTTTTGCACAATCACATGAAACTCTAAACACCAATTTACATCAAAACAATGTTACAGAAAATTTATCGGATAAAAAATTGAAAGTGTTATTTTAAATTTAGAACTTTCTTAATCATTGATTATGGTCACAACTGTCAACTTCAACAATTATTATTTTTTTCATGGAATAAAAACTCTTAAGTTTAATATTCTTAAGAAAAAAAACTAGTGTTTCGATTTTTTTGATAACTCTATTTCAACTATAGTCTAAAAACTCGAACGCTGTTGTTCAAATTCTGAATACCGTTTAAAACGGAAAATTAAAAGATAAATGTACACATGCCGCAAAAAGTTTATATACCTTCATAAGCCGCCGGCATGTTAAATATTATCACACGTGGTTTACTTTGTTTTCGCATTGTTGATTTTTGCGCTGTATCCAGAGATAAACTGTTCCGCTGTTACGAAGGCCTTTTGATATCATATATATGTAGTGATCGAAATACGCTATCCAAAACAAAGTTATATTAATTTTCAAAGTTATAATAGATTACGATGCGAATTTATTTTGTCTGACGTCACTGTTTGATGAGAACGATGTACAAAACCGGTGCCGCGAACGTTTCTGATTGCAGCGCATGCGCCGCTACTCAAGCACCGATCGTCGAGATGTATTTACGTACGATCGTAACTACCGACATAGATCGCATGCCTGTTCCGACTAGTTTATCGCCTTTACATTAACTCCTTTGATCTTTTATTCAAAATTCTAATTATGGTTCTTTTCTCTTTTCAGAACTGCCTACTGAGGAGGGTAAGCAGAACAATTTGATATAACTGCTGATATAAATTATTTTTATCGATTCCATTAACACATTAAAATCCAGTGTAATATTAATATTGTCAGTAAATTAATATAAATTACTCATTGTATCGAAAACCTCGTTATTTTTTACAAAGCTGCGCTCTTCTAGTTATTGTATAAAATGTCATTTCAATTGTTTATGAAACCGTTACTAGGCATTGTATTCTATAGAAAAACAGGTAAATTATAAAGTGAAGGATAAATAAAATAATAATTTGCTAAGTTCAATATCAATGGGTAATAAGAAAAACACCAAAGTACATCAGTACTAGTGTTAATATTATTTGCGATTAATTGGTTTTAATGGTAATAGGAAGTAATATAAAATGTACTAAAACAAAGATAGTAAAATTATCAGGCAAACAATTTAGTAATTAATACAAAGTATACCCTAATGTGCCTATCAAATTGTACATTGAAAGCGATTATGTTTATTTTTGCTAGTTTACCAGTCGAGTTTTTTTATATATAAATAGGGTATAGGGCAAGAGAAGAAAATAGAGAATTGATAATATTTTAATTTCGATCATTACGTTCGAAAATATACTTGTGATCAAAAATTAACAAGTAAAAAGAGGATTTTTTAGGTATTAAGCATTGTTCTTGAACTCTAGTAGATCACTAGAACAGACAAGAATTTACTATACTTATTATTGATTTTTCCTTATCATAGGCAAAAGTATATGGCAGTTAGTCCTGGAACAATTCGATGACCTCTTAGTCAAGATTTTACTGTTAGCCGCTATTATTTCATTCGTAAGTATGAAACAAGACAATAGTTTATACAGTTTTAATAATTTTACACGCTAATTAAAATAAAATTATGATATTTTCTAGGTTTTAGCTTTATTTGAAGAACACGAAGACGCATTCTCCGCCTTCGTAGAACCTTTTGTAATTTTACTGATTCTTATCGCCAACGCTGTTGTAGGAGTATGGCAGGTAAGAATACTTTTAGTATATTTATTAAAATAACAGGTGTGGCGCGGCGTATACGATATTTATAAGCAAAAATATCCATACCAATATTATGAATTCGAAAGAAGTCCGTCTGTGACGCTTTCACGACTAAACCGCTGGACTGATTTCATAAAAATTTGGCATGAAGATACTTTGATTATTAAGGAAGGACATAGGCTACTTTTACTCTTTTTTCTTTTCCTAGGAGAAAAGCTAGAACTTAATAAAACTTTGAAAGAAAGCTTTGTAACTATACAAACTGTATCTATCTACGACTGTAGTTATTATAAGATCAAAAAATCTAGCTAGTTATAATGCTATAGTTCCTTAAAAGTGCGTAAACAAAATAACACTGTATGATGTTTGCAGGAAAGAAATGCCGAATCCGCCATCGAAGCTTTAAAAGAATACGAGCCCGAAATGGGTAAAGTAATCAGAGGAGACAAATCTGGTGTACAGAAAGTCCGAGCTAAAGAAATCGTACCCGGAGATGTCGTTGAGGTGTCCGTCGGTGACAAAATTCCCGCTGACATTCGTCTCATCAAAATTTACTCCACCACTATCCGTATTGATCAGTCTATCTTGACTGGTGAATCCGTGTCTGTAATTAAGCACACTGATGCCATTCCCGACCCCCGCGCTGTTAACCAGGACAAAAAGAACATTCTCTTCTCCGGTACCAATGTCGCCGCCGGCAAGGCTCGCGGTGTTGTCATCGGCACTGGGCTCAACACTGCCATTGGTAAAATCCGTACTGAAATGTCTGAAACTGAGGAAATTAAAACCCCCCTGCAGCAGAAATTGGACGAGTTCGGTGAGCAGTTGTCTAAAGTTATCTCCGTCATCTGCGTCGCTGTGTGGGCTATCAATATTGGTCACTTTAACGACCCCGCTCACGGTGGCAGCTGGATCAAGGGCGCCGTTTACTACTTCAAGATTGCCGTTGCCCTGGCCGTAGCCGCTATTCCCGAAGGTCTACCCGCTGTCATCACCACTTGTCTTGCTCTCGGTACAAGGCGTATGGCAAAGAAAAACGCTATCGTAAGATCCCTGCCTTCCGTAGAGACCCTCGGTTGCACCTCTGTTATTTGCTCTGACAAGACCGGTACTTTGACTACTAACCAGATGTCCGTATCGCGCATGTTCATCTTCGAAAAAATCGAAGCTGGCGACAGCAGCTTCCTAGAATTTGAAATTACCGGCTCTACTTATGAACCTATTGGCGATGTTTACCTGAAAGGACAGAAAGTCAAAGCCGGTGAATTCGACGCTCTTCAAGAACTGGGCACCATCTGTGTTATGTGCAATGACTCGGCTATTGACTTCAACGAATTCAAACAGGCTTTCGAAAAAGTCGGTGAGGCTACCGAAACCGCTCTGATCGTACTCGCTGAAAAAATGAATCCCTTCAACGTTCCCAAAACAGGACTCGACCGCCGTTCCTCCGCTATTGTCGTACGTCAAGAAGTTGAAACCAAATGGAAGAAAGAATTCACTCTTGAGTTCTCTCGTGACAGGAAATCTATGTCCTCTTACTGCACACCGCTCAAGCCTTCCCGCCTCGGCAATGGACCCAAACTGTTTGTTAAGGGTGCGCCCGAAGGTGTACTCGAACGTTGCACTCACGCTCGTGTCGGAACTAGCAAGATTGCTCTGAACTCCACACTGAAGAACCGCATCCTTGAACTTACTCGCCAATATGGTACCGGCCGTGATACCCTCCGTTGCTTGGCTTTGGCTACTGCTGATAACCCACTTAAACCTGAAGAAATGGACCTTGGTGACTCTACCAAATTCTACACTTATGAAGTCAATCTTACATTCGTAGGAGTCGTAGGCATGTTGGACCCTCCCCGTAAAGAAGTTTTCGACTCTATTGTTCGTTGTCGCGCTGCTGGTATTCGTGTAATCGTCATCACTGGTGACAACAAGGCTACTGCAGAAGCTATTTGCAGGTAAATGAAAAACATAAGTCATTAGCTAAACCTAGGCACGCTTTGGTATGCGCAGTCTGATTTATTATTCCATAAATGAATTATAGTGTCGGAAGAGTAAAATATATCCAGAAAATGTTCATACATCAACTGATACTATATCATCCGTTGTTATAACTAACTGAGAAGTTAAAAAAAATTAAATGTTAAAAATTTTCTTTATCTAAAATCCAATGTCAGTATATCTTAAATCCATAGAAGTATATCTTCTAAAAAAAATCTAAAAAGCATTAAATATTTCAGGCGTATTGGTGTATTCACTGAGGATGAGGATACTACTGGCAAATCCTACTCTGGCCGCGAGTTCGACGACCTACCAGTTTCAGAGCAACGTGCCGCTTGCGCTAAAGCCCGTCTCTTCTCTCGTGTAGAACCCGCCCACAAGTCTAAGATCGTTGAGTTCCTTCAGAGCATGAATGAGATCTCTGCTATGGTATGATACAATTATTATAATTATATTATATGGTATATGAATAAAACTAATAGTAAAGAAAACTTATGGTAAATAAACAAATTCGTTACTTTGTAAAGTATGTCTTCATAGTTTACTAAAACATTATACTTAATATTATTGCATGTTTACACATTGTATTACATATTTGAACGTCTTGTTTACGTTAGGGAACTCCTGTTTATAAACTGTGGCGCTCCAAACAGATGATTGGGGCCTCGTTAGAATATTGTAGAAATTTTTGTAAAGTGTTGACACACACTTATATTACAGACTGGTGATGGTGTGAATGATGCACCTGCGCTCAAGAAGGCTGAGATCGGTATTGCCATGGGCTCAGGTACTGCCGTCGCTAAGTCTGCCGCCGAGATGGTATTGGCTGACGACAACTTCTCATCCATTGTAGCCGCTGTTGAAGAAGGTAAGTTCGTTAATATGTTATAACATCACACTTATAATGTCTCCTTTTCTTAAAATAATGTTGACTTACCACTTTACAGGTCGCGCCATTTACAACAACATGAAACAGTTCATCCGTTATCTGATCTCCTCCAATATCGGTGAAGTCGTTTCCATCTTCTTGACTGCCGCTCTCGGTCTTCCCGAAGCTCTTATCCCCGTACAACTCTTGTGGGTCAACCTGGTAACTGACGGTCTTCCCGCTACCGCTCTCGGTTTCAACCCGCCCGATCTTGACATCATGGACAAGCCCCCCCGTAAGGCTGACGAAGGTCTTATCTCCGGATGGCTGTTCTTCAGGTATGCTTTCAAAACTTTATACTGGCTATGTATGTTGTTTCTGTTTTTAGTAAAGATCTGTCGTTAATTCCCATGTGACGTGTGCAGGTACATGGCTATCGGTGGGTATGTAGGCGCGGCCACGGTAGGCGCGGCGTCGTGGTGGTTCATGTACTCGCCGGAGGGCCCGCAGATGACGTACTGGCAGCTCACCCACCACCTGCAGTGCCTCGGCGGCGGAGACGACTTCAAGGTAACATTTGCCATTATTATTAACATAATCATGACCTACTTGATGTAATCACGCAAATTTTTTAATTACAAAGTCTACTAAACTTGTGAATTTTAGATTTAAGTACCATCTAATGTTCAACTTTATATTTTGTTGTTTTAGGGCGTCGACTGCAAGCTCTTCACTGACCCTCACCCTATGACGATGGCTCTCTCTGTATTAGTAACCATTGAAATGTTGAACGCTATGAACAGTTTATCAGAAAATCAATCTCTCATCTCTATGCCCCCATGGTCCAACATGTGGCTCGTCGGCTCAATGGCCCTCTCTTTCACACTCCACTTTGTCATTCTCTATGTAGAGGTCTTATCGGTGAGTAAAGGCTTGATTATCATTACATAGGCTGTGTTACATTATAATTTCGTTCTTTTAAAGTCTCACGAAAACAAAATAAGAATT
Source organism: Hyphantria cunea (assembly GCA_003709505.1). Lineage (NCBI taxonomy): Eukaryota > Metazoa > Arthropoda > Insecta > Lepidoptera > Erebidae > Hyphantria > Hyphantria cunea. The sequence continues at coordinate 395,626 of PKRV01000480.1, forward strand.
ATTGATGGACATCTTGAAGACTACTGAACTATATTTAAACCATATATCACTAGAAAGTATTTAGATTATAATGATGTAGTAACACGTTGGTGTTTGTTGCATGGTGTGTCCGCAGGCCGTGTTCCAAGTGACGCCCTTGTCGTTAGAAGAGTGGATGACCGTGATGAAGTTCTCGGTGCCCGTGGTGCTACTGGACGAAGTACTCAAGTTCGTGGCGCGCAAGATCTCCGACGGTGAGACGCGTTCGCTGGTAGACTGGCTCCACGGCATGCAGTGGATTGTGCTCATGTGGGCCGTCTTCTTTGGCATCATCATCTACGGACCCCTATAAGCTGGCCCGCCCAGTGTGCCGTGCCACCACCCATTTTATCATATCTAATACCCTCCTACCGATTTCTGCGCCACCCACCCGCGATAATATATTTACAGTTAATAATATTCTGTTGCCTCGTTTAAATCCGTGAGTTGCGAGTGTGGGTTGCGTACGGAATCACACTGTGGAAACCGATAGACTATGAGCTGCGCTCACCACAGTAACAATATCTAACCGTTTGGAATGCTAATTCTGGCGCACATGGTGTGTGAAGTGATGCCCCTAGTGCACGTGTCCCACGCCCGCGGTGATGGACCAGGACTGCGGTAGTGACAGACTATACTGAACAAGTGAAGTACGTACCGGATGCTCACTCGACTGCGGCGGTGCTATCGGCTCAAAGGAATACACTACAGTACGTCGTCTTGTTTCTGTACAGCTTAGGAGTAGATCTGAGAGGTCCGGCCCTTCTCCACTGTGGCTGCCCTCTCTTGTGAATATGCATTTTGTATGTGCGAGACAATAAATTGTTTGGAGCTCATTTTTTACAATGGCGTGAGTTCTACAAATATTTTTTCTTCCTTTTACTGAGTACATATACATAATATTATACACTTATTTGATGTGAAGTGGCTGTGAAGACCTTCATTATGAAAGCTAACATCTGAATACTAAATATTGGTTTAGTTAAAAGGTACTTATATTAGTTAGATATATTGCATTTGATGATACATTTTGTAAAAAAATATCAGGTGAAGCTCCGAATTGAACAGAATAATGACCTCGCACATAGCTCAGTACCTTGTCCTTGTGGACTACAGACATGTTTTTAAGCATACTATTAATTAATAGTAATGTGCATTGTTAGCTTAGTGTAATTTATCGTAAGTGTATTATTAGGGACGTGGTTACAATTCTCTCAGCATAGGTAGTACCATTTATCTAAAGAATGTCTTCTCTATCCTTTGTTCCTGTGCTCGCTTCCTAACATTCCTGTCTGCATTTCTGTTTTCTTATATCTTGGTTTGGTATTGAGAAACGCTCTTATTAATCTAAGCTAGTATTAACAATGAATGTGTTCTTGGGCTGAATTAACCTGTTGAATGGCGGTAATAGCGCGTCTCAATTCCCACTCAGCTGTGCTGAGGTTGGATGCGAGCATGGGACCGCTATCACCTCCATTAGTCATGTTTTAATACATCGAATTATTTCGTGTCCAGCCTTGTTTCAATATAATTATTAGAATTTCTTTTTTGTGTATTCCTGTGTTTAATCCATATTTATTTATCTACTGCAATATATTGAAATAAAGCGATTGTATATGTATGTACCAACTTTAAATCAAAAAGTGAACGAACCTACATAATGGTGTGCTTATTTTATATATCTTAAATATTGTAATATTTATTTTGTCTCTAAAGAAATGTAGTGAGACAATATACCTGTAAGTTTCGGAAATAAATGAATCAATTTTTTTTAACTCTTAATCTGTGGTACAAGGACAGTATGTAGTACGTACATATGTGTTTTTTTTTAATAAACTATTTTTAATACTGCATGGAGAGGTTGCATGGTTTATGATTTTGAGGAGTGCAGTTTATTTTTCAATAATAACATATTATTTATGTACTTGTAAACTTGGTATCAAAATTGAAAAGATTTAAAACAACCATACTTGTCTGTATTTATTTTATCTGTTTTCCAGAAATACCAGTAATTTACACTTAACAATTTCATGACTGCTAGAGTCTAAATACTTGTTTCACAATTACGTAAAAGATTTAATGACTACCTATCGCCTTGTAAGTTTACACTTGAAGAGATAGAACCAAATACTGATCCCACATTTACACTGCACAATAAGGGCATGCTCAAAAACCTTTTGTGTGAATGTCCCCCAAACCTTCCGAATCTGTTACGTTTGTCAGAATAACTTATTTAAATGTACAGTCGTTTATACATTTTACATATTAAAATAGTCAACAATTATTAATGTTTGAATTATTTCCCTGATAATCCAGTAGCAAAACTACATGGCACACCCTGGTATGTTACATAAATCACACAAATCCTTATTCAAATGTTATTGCTCTAAGTTCTTTGCACACGTAATTTTATTGTTACTTGTACTTTTCCCTGCTAACATATTCTAAATTAACAAGTTTTGCAAACAATGTCGAGTTGTAAGTAAAATGTCTTATCCTGTAACGCCAGTTATATGATGCACATGTATTTATAACTCGAAACGAGTGGCCATACTACAACAGTTGACAACAAAGTTACATATAAACCTTTCCTATTAATAGAACATGAGTTGCAAAACTTAGTTCCCCTCGAGAGTCACGACAGGTACGGCTCGTGGCTCGCCCGCACGTCCCCCGCATGCACTAACGTGGTGTTGTCGTTGTCTGCCCCCAGCCCAGCCATCGTGGAAGCTGTAAGCGCCGGAACAACGTCGCAGCGCCACTGCACGCACATATTCCATGAACACTCATTGTTTGTTGTGATCCCGCAGTGAAACTACACATTTAAAGTAACTACGACACGGTTGTAATAATCTGCATAAGATCTAGTAAGTTCGGACGGCAGCCCCCGGTCGAGCGTCCACGACACTAACACTCTCGTTGTTTTGCAGCGAACGAGGTGGTCATTGACAAGTGGTAAAGGCCACCGATTCATAGTTCCTCACCCGCTTCTGTGCTACTTCTACCGCTCTCGTCTCCCGGTGTAATGTTAATTGGCTTTTAGATGTGTACGTAACTAAAAGACTCGTCACGTATGACTAGGCTAGGCTAGACAGGCCAGGGCCGGTGGAGGAGGCGCGAGTCGGTCGGTGCGGCGACGAGGCGGGAGCGGGGCGCCGCCCCCGTCACCTGCTCACCTGCGCTAGTTCACCAGAGGGGACATAATGTTGTTCATAATGTGTATATACTACAGTATGCTTAGGAGGTTTAATCAATTTGTTATATTACGTTGTTCTAATTAAAGACTACATGGTGCCCGTCGACAGAAGCAGTGCAATAGACGAGGTGTACTTAAGTTGAGAGCACTCATTAATTTATTGTTATATTTTTATCTTATAATCTAGTTTGCTTATATAGAGTCGAGTCATTTCAATTAGTGCTGACGCCTCGACGAGCAATATGGTGTCTGTAAGGGAAGGATAATTACACGATTGTCCAGTGTTTGGGACCTGAGTCCAAAAGTTTAAACATACCTGTACATTTTAATGTATTATTGTTTTGTACAATAAATCGTTATAAACGAAGTGTTTTTTTTATTACTGTAATACTATATCTAAGACAGGGAATATAAAACTTTAAGTCTGTATTAAAACATGATGACTTAATAAGTAACAAATAATAAACTTATGTACACCTGGCCATTTTACTCGATGAAGTAGTCTGGTAAGTTGACCACAGTCCGGATATGTTGCGTCCACACTCGCGAAGCTGAACGAGGTTAGGCGAATACGATAGTGTGGAGAGGCACTTCGTCTTACTTCGTACAAGCTCGGGTCACCTCGGGCAACTTGATTTTAGCACTCCGAGTCAAATGATTCGAAGTTACAAGAAGCGCCTCTATCTCTACACTATTTGGGAATAGTGTCACCAATCCTACAGTTTTGGAAATTCTTTCGGTTAGAGGATTAGGCCTCTAGGTCTACAGTTTTTTTATAAATAATGCCACAGCGCCATCTATTTTATTTCCTGCAGTCCGTACACTAACGTAATAAAGTAAAATATACTCTGTTTTACGAGTTTACGGGATTCCCCAACACGCACTTGACCAGCGTGGGGACGTATGGCCTTAACCCTCTCTTGAGAGGAGACCCGAGCTCAGCAGTGGTGCATTATGGGTTGTTGATTATTGATAATACTCTGTTTTGGTAGCGGTAATATAGCTGGCAAACGAACAGACATCGCCTGATAGTAAGCGATTACCGCCGCGCATGGGCACGCGCAGCCCCCGAGGCGTCACAAGTGCGTTGCCAGCCTTTTAAGGAGTACGCTCTTTAATTAAAAGTTTGAAGGTCATATTGATCCAGGAATACAATACAAATACGCAAGCGACAGTTTATTCCACAGTTATGAAGTGCGAGGTAGATGGTTCCTTGAAAAGCGCACAATTGTGGACTGCCAACCATTTAGTTGATGGCGTTGAAATTTCTGTCGCGAAGGACGATGGCGGAAAGAGGCGGCAGGAATCGGCCCGAACAATTCCTCTGTGGTGACTTCCACATACAGCGGCAGCATAAACATATGACAACGCCGTCACAAAGATACACTGAACTACGGAGTAACGAAGAAGCTATCAATCCTGCATCGAGCAATAGAAGTTCTCGCGCCGATCAACATCAACCATAGGGCAGTGGCTCGCCAGGCATGGTCACCTCGCCTGGTCGGACGAGTCTTCCCTTTGTGTTGGAGGTACATATTATCCGTTTCTCCACACCTCGAAGCACTCCCCATGGTGATGAGGTAGGAAATGCACAGTAAAGCCACATCTCTACGTAACGCCAAAGAGTCTAGCCGAATTAAAAGTTCTTGGGAATACACGATTCGAGTTGCTCTCCGTTGAATGAGGTCCAAAGATACCAAAAATACTCCTCGCTGGTATTGGGCTGCCCTCGCCCGAATATGGGACAGTATTCCGTGTGAGGCTGGACCTTACAAGTATTTCGTGGTGTGTTCTTTGTGATTTTATCTATCTATGACTGTATTTAAATAAAAATGAATCACAAAAATGTATGCTACTCACATGGGCGTATCGAGGGTAGAGCAGGGGCGGCCAGCTGCACCCCCCCCCCTCCATGGGTTTGGATACATCCCTACTAACTATCTTCTTTTATGGCTAAAGTTATATACAACTTGTAAAAATCGTATATACGCGCCCTTTATAGCAACTCTCTAGCAGCGCTGCAAGCAAAAACGCCGCGCTTGAAACCGGTGGCCGCCTCGGTTCGCGCACTCCATGCTTCCACAACAAAATTACTGAATAAGACTAAGGCTATTTTTAGGGGTTTTAAATATAATATACAGTTTTTAATAGTTGAGAAAAATAAAAATGCCCAAGTATCTATTAACCTATCATATTTAGAGATTAATTTACCGACTTAGCTCCACCTCGCACAATTAGATACTTATAGTCTTATACCAAAAGTACTGTGACAAAAGGTTGCTTTATGCCCATGCTCCTTGAAAATTTGGTGAGTAACATTTGTAACTATATTGGTTCCTATACAAAATAAACTGACAAATTGAGTGTTACCTAAATTTTATACACTATGACGCGCTTTTTGGATAATTAATAGGATTACTTGGTGTCGATATATCGACTGAAATCCAGTTTCAATGCTATTTGGAGGGTAAGGCTAAACTGACCTCGAAAAAGCTTGGCGTTCTCAACAGATAGAGACGGTATTGCACTCTGCCCCACCGCCTACTGCTTTATAAGGCGCAGGTTCGGCTTCATATGGAATACTGTGCTTAGTACCAGCTTCTCCCCCTAGACTGCGTCCAACGGAGCGCAACTTGAATCGTTGATTGCCTATATATTTCAAATCGGCTAGACTCTCTAGCACCGTGTAGAGATGTGGCCTCGCTATGCATTCAATCGCTTTTACTATGGGAAGTCTCCGAGGAATTGTTTGAGCTAATCCCTGCCGCCTCTTTCTGCCATCGACCTAAGCGACAGAAGTTTCATCCTCATCATTGAGATAGTTGGCAGTCCATAACTGTGCGCTCTTCTTAAAACTTTCTGCCTCGCACAACAAAACTGTGGAATGAACTGTCACCTGCGGTATTCCCGGACCAATACTAACTGCAATCTTTGAGGAAAAGATCAAAAATTTTACTGACTTGCACAAGACTTGTAATTGATAAATTGGATAAAATAGAAATATCGGTAATTATTACTGATCTTTCATAAATGAAAATTAAAAAATATACTATTAGACTTTTTTTTGCAGTCCGGTATCATTCATGAACAACCGTTTCTTTTTTCATGACAACTTCTTAAATGGTTTTTTTCATGATATTAATACGTATATATATATATTCCCTTAGCCCTTGATAGTTTAGTCCTGAACAAAACCCCCTTAAGAAAGGAGGTTTTGGCCTACTGTACAATTCTGGCCGGACAGGTTACTACAAGGTTCTTTTCAAGTTTGTCCTCTCTTTGTAGTAAAATTGTCCTGCATAAATTATTACGGCGGGGTAGATTCGCGTGGGTGTCGTAAAAGTAACATACACGGGATGGATAGGAGTAGTGACACTTGTGACGCCTCTGGTGTTGCGGGTGTCCATGGGCGCAGGTAATCGTCAGCTCGTTTGCCGCTTTGTCCCATAAAAAATATTGGAATAACGGAGTTAATACAAGTAGCAAAAACATTTTATCCGAAGGTGAAGACATCTCTACAAATTGTACTGGCAATGCTTTATTCCACTGCAATAAAGCATTGCCAGTACAATTTGTAAATACAATTGAAACATCACACCCAGACGTAAGAACTGTGGCTAAGATGACATATGATCAAAGATAGAATAAATGGTCGCTGTATGCTCAGAGTAAGTTAATAGAAAAGTCGTTAGGTAACGCTATGGGCAATTTTTTCACGGAAGACATTTGAAACCGTTTTTCTGAAGACCCTCTAAAGTAACTATTAAAATAGCTTTTCTGTACTAAAGAATTTATAGAAAAATATTGTTGTGATTTTTATTCAGTGGGTTTTGGGTTTGTTGCAAATAAATACAGTCCTTTAGTTGACAAACATTCCGTTTATTGTTTAGTTTCATACATGCTTCAAAATATAAAATAAAATAAAAGGTACCTGTCGAATAACAAAAAAGTCAGTATTCAGTTTTACACTCTTAAGAAAATTATTCATGACATTTAATTGTTTCTTTACAATTATTATGAATTCTGTAAAAGGGAAACGATTGACATATGGCGACAAGATATTACATACAATAATACAGTTTAATTTGATACATATTTAACATACCTTTTACATATTCTGGCTTAGTTTTGTTCAACAAAACTCTTGCTATACAATCAACGGATTGTTGTTTAATACTTTATATAAATAACAATTTAGGACATATTTACCCTTTCAATACTTCTTACGTTCTGACATGAAAAATATTCACAAAAACTTATCGTCTTTCAATAGACATTTAAAAGGAATACTTTCGAATATAGAATTATTAATTGGCTTTTAGTAAATCAATAAAGAGGATTATATCAAGGTTGGACTAGCGTCAATTTGATCAATTCTCAACAAATAGAAAGTTGGAGTGTCTGTTTGTACTTAAAATTAAAATAAAGACATTTTTTTAAATTTTGGTCTGTCTGTTTGTTTCGGCTAATCTCTGAAACGGCTAGACTGATTTTGAGGGGACTTTCACCGGCAGATAGCTAGATGTAAGGAGTAACTTAGTTTAAAGTACATCATTAGTCCTATTTTTTTATACTAGCTTCACCCCGCGGCGTTACTCGGGGCTACAACAATAATAGTTGGGAACACCGCGGGGCTCAGCTAGTATTTAATAAAAAATCGATTTGCCCCCCCACCCCTGGTCCAGAACTTGGGGAGCGTACATGGGACGCTCATAATTTTCGATCGACTGCACCAAATGGGATAATCCTTTTTTTGTGATTGATATTGTTATACAAAGTTTGTATAGAAAAAATAAAAGAAAACCAGAGATATTAGGCTTAGTTGTATACACCGTGGCTCTGTGGGAAGTTGACACGAGCTTACTAAAATAAGTTTTTTGGTAATTCAGACAATTTTCACGAAATGAGTTTGGCGGTACGAAGTTTGCCGGTTCAGCTACATTTAAATAAGTAGTGATTAATTACAATACATCTCTGTACACTCTTTTAAGCTTAAATTGTAAATATTTGTTTCTCAGTAAGGGAATTGAGGACTTATGAGGAAATAAAGATCTTAAACTGTAACTTTACTTTTTTCTCCAATAACTTCAATAAAACAAAAAAACATATACAGACAAGTTGAGAACCTCCTTTTTGTTTGAAATCAGTTACAAATAGATGGCGCATCTCTAATAAAAAAACTGTAAATTTCGAGACCTAAAAAGGGCTGCCATCCTTTTTACAAGAACTAAAGTATAAAAACGAAAAAGGACATGGCAGAGGCTTGGCAACATTTAACCATAAATGTCTTACTTAATTTATTGCTACAGTGCGGAAGACTCGTCTTCATTTGTCCTGCATGGCATTTTTCAAACGAATTTACAGCGAGATGAATGATATAGTTTGAGTAAAATATAATCAAAACAGAGCAACGGCTGTTTTCACATCTTGTGTACTTTTTATCAGTGAATACTTATGAATGAGTTGACAACTACAAGTTATGGAAGCATCGAAGTCCGTTAAAAGTTTATATAAATTTCTGTGAATTTAATGTATATGTGGTAAAAAGATTCATAAAACATATTTTTGTATATTACAGAGTAGAGATGGAACTGCCGCACAAAATGGCACATTTAGATTTAATGGAAATCGATGATCAAAATACTGAAGCGGAGGAGAATAAATCTCAATTATTGCCTCAAATACCGGAATTAACTTCTCGAGTATTAAGAAAAAGAAAATCCATTATGCCTGAAACAGGTAAATCTTCTAATCGTAGAGTTAGCATGAAACCTAGTAAACGTATTATGTCAGATAATGCAAGCTCTAAACAAATCGAAACCTTGTATTTGAACAAAAAATATAAAAATTCATCACAAACTCTTGAAACAATTTACGAAGAGCCTAAAAGTCAGAGCAGTGAGTCTCAAGTACTCATTGGGGGAAGAAAGGTTAAAAGGCTGCTCACATTCCAGTTAAGTAATCAATATACTAAAGAAAAAATTAAAAAGCGTAGAGCTAAGATTAAGAAACTCTTGGGAAGCAAATCATTTTTAAATAGAAAAAGAATACCAATGCAAGTATTTCTTAAAACAATAGAGTGTCTTGAATTAGATGAAGTAGTACAAACTGAAACATTACTGCCAACTAACAGCAATGTTTGATAAATAGCTGTAAGACTTAGTTACCTATGGTAACAATTTTTCCTGATCATTATTTTGTATGAAATAAATTTAATCAAAATGAAAGCTTTATTTCCTTTGTTTTTAATAGAACCTTTCTGAAGTTTAACAACTCAAGCATTATTTTTTTGTACATTTCATTATGTACTTTCTTGGTGCTTGATTACATAGTGTTAGGTAAAAATATTACAGCTGCATGGAACCTTGTTACAATAAGTTGAAGTTTATTTACAAGTGTAGATAATATTTTGATCTTGGCCTTGTCCTTGGTATGTTAAAAAAATTTGAATATTTACCAAAAATAAATGCAAAGACATTTTAAACATACATTTATTATAAAAACTATGAGATTTCATGAGGATTCATTTGCACATGTGCTTTATCATTCAAGCTCTTATGAAACAGGTAGTTGAAGTTTCTGGGCAGTTTTTGTACTCTTTAATAAGCCCAGATAAAATAGTTTCGTCATTTACATTCAGACATATACAACGAGGGTTGTCTACTCCTGGAGAGTACAGCTGCCTCGGTACTCCTGTCCAACTCCTTCTTATGCCACCACTGAAAGAAAATAAGATAAATTATTAATTCACATAATATACAGTGCAGTTAATTATTATATTTTGACAGTTAATCACAAACTTTTCATAAATATGTGTAACCTCATGTCGGTAAGGAGTTTGCGTTACCAAAGCTGTTGTTGAGCATGACAACGAATCCTGTTTTGCCTGCTTTTATGCATCTTGGTGGTTAATCGTCAATATTTAAAATATATCCAATTTAAAATTAAAATACCTAGAAGTTGTGCACCATACTTTAGTGCCTTCAGTTTCACTCCAGGCTATGTTACATGGTGGATACTTCAAATTTTCTTCCTTAGCGTTTGCTTTCTCCAACTCACATTGTTTCAACTTATTTTTCAACTCCCTAGTGTAAGCAGTCTCTTCTTTATTATTGTCATAAAATCTTCCTGACAAGATACCTGTTTATATAATATAATATTTATTTATCTAAACGTTTAACAAACCACATTAAAACAAGTCTATGATTGCATTACTTTTGTAAAAACAAAAATTACATTTAAGTGCTTTCTATTTAAGTATTTACTCTATTACCTAATACCAATTGTTTTATAACTTGCTACCATTTTAGATACATATGTATATAAATACTAGCTGAACTGCGCATGGTGCTTAGACTGTGCAAGTTAACTATTCTATCTCAGGAAAGCAAATATTTAAAAAAATGAGAAATTTTATTGGTTAGTACATTTCGCAGTTAAATGTGAGCACAATGATGTGGCAAGAGAATTAAAAATAAATATTTAGAGCTGAATAAATAACAGGAAAATGAGCATGAAGAAATAAAATTTAAAACAGGGCTTCAATAATTTGCTGAAAAGTTCAGAAGAAATGCTTTACACAGTCAAACCATTTCATATGTGCTGAACCATCAGCTTACACAGGGAAAAAATGAACTTGAATCATGTGATAGGTGAAGAAAATTATATAATTTTCTAATAATTGAGAATCTAAGATAGTTTTCTTAATCATAGACTCACCTATTTCATCATACTTCTTTTTAAATGTATTCCTCCAATGAAGTACTGTAAACAACTCATTGCAAGATAAATCCATAACATGGTCCTTGTCTTGACTTTCATCCTTAAAATCTCCTGTCACAAGCGCTCGGGAACCATCTTTACCTGTAAATATATTAATTATGATATGAATTGTTTTTTTTAATAATCCATAATACACAACCATCTCCCATGCATAGTGAGCATAGATTATTCACTAATAATTATAGATTGACACAGACAAGTTACTTTGTTAATTACTTAATTATTTGTGCTAGTTCTCAAATTCATACTTAGTACATAGGAGTCCTTATTTTTGAGTCAGACTTAAGTAAAATATACCAGACATCTAGCACACAGCGCCGTCTACTCCCAAGCTAAGTGTGTTAAAGGTACTAGATAACTAATTTAAATACATTCATACTTTTTTGTAAATACATGCATATTACACACACAAAACACCCAAACTCCAAAATAAACATTTGCAGATCATACAAACATTTGACCCAGAAATCGAACCCGATACTTTAAGCTCAGAAGTTGCTGCTAAACTACCACTGCACCACAGAGGCAGTAAAAGAGAAGAAATATATTAAAGAGTTTTTTAAGTAGTCAGAAAAAATAAAATTAACATAAAATGGTTATATATTTAAAATGGTTTAACCGTGGGAGAGCCATGCTTCGGCATGCATGGGCCGGCTCGACCGGAGTGATACCACGGCCTCACAGAAAACTGGTGCGAAACAGCGCTTACGCTGTGTTTCATCAAGTGAGTGAGGATACCGGAGGCCCATACCCCAATCCAACGCCCCCTATCCCCCTCACCATCCCCCTTCCCCCCAGGCCGCCATAGTGTGGGTCACCATGCTGCATTGTTCTTTTTCGCATTGAGGATGGTGACCACCACTCTTGGATTCTGCTCATGCTTTCCATCAAGCAGGGCAGAGTCATTTTGGCAGCTTAAATATAAAAAAAAAATATAATATTCATTTGAAAAGGGCAATAAAATAATTACAGCAGTAGCAACCAATTTTAGAATGGGACATAGAAATTTTGTATGAAAAGCTATGTTTTTAATATAAGCAACAGGAAAACTTAATTAATTTCTCATGCATTGGAGATTTATGCATAAAACCATCGCATTTGTAAAGGATTATATCTTAAGATGCTTCCAAATTACTGTTATTTATTATACATATCATTCATTCAAAGATTTATTTATCACTAATTATAATTATACTTGGTTTAATTTACCTATGAAATAATGATATCCACTTCCTTTCTCGTAGTGTTTCTTCCCCTTTGTGACATCAAAAACTACACCTAGAACTGCTAAATACATGTTGCTATTGTCAACCCCATTAAATTGAGCTAATTCTTTTTCTGAATAAACACCTTTAACTTTCGTGTTAAAACTATTAAAATATAAAGTTAAATCTTCACGGTACAATATTGCAAAAACTATTACCGCTATAGGAATTAATATATTTTTAAAACTTGACAAGTATTTTAGACTCATTTTAAGATTAGGGGCAGGAAAGAGGTAAAAGTAACTTTTACCCAATATTTAAAAAAGTTTGATCTACTTCCACTAGATACTTAATTATATTACTTTAAGACGAAAAGATTTAGTAACCTCTTGTGACTCGAAGGCCAGTGCTAAAAAGTTTAGTAAGGTAGTAACGGTAAAGTTAAAGTGTTTTTAAGTACATTCAAACAGGAAAACGAAGAATAAACAATTTTAACTTTCAATTCACCGTTATTAAAATGTATGAAAAACAGCGAAAGTAGAAAAGTAATTTACAACACATAGGTAACTAATATGTTTATCAGTAATTTCAGCTCTAAATATTAATCTTGATATAAAGTTTAAGCGGTAGAGAATATTCCTTTTTCAGACAATATATGATCAAAAGTTTATTATCTCATACGAAAACCCAGGAAAACCGCAAGTTTTGACATCTTCAAAAACTAGAGATGCGTATTTCACAGATTAGCTATAAAAATTTGATACCAAATTATTCTGATACTGTCATACCCAATAAATTGTACATGTAAACTATTCATTGATTTTAATATGACCGGAATATCAATGTATAAATTATAACATACATATAATCAGAGCTTTTATTGGGCACGTAATGCCGCCAAAGGGAAATTTTCAAAATCTACATGCAGTTAATTTATCTTCAGCAAAAGCTGATTCAAATCAGCCTTCAAGTACAAGTGATTAAATGATCATGACAAGTTGATGTTTAAAATCAAAAAAAAATGCGTAAGATATGATTGGTTGTGTTTTAAAAATCAGGAACTAGGTTGCAAACTTTGCTGCCAAATTGGGTTAATGACAATTTCAATACGAACGGGCTGAATCGACCGGGGTTATACTAACCTGCCACAGAAGACCAACCTAAAATGACAGTATTCGTTCTGCAGTGTTTCGTTGGTGACTAAGAGACCAGAGGTCCAATGATGCAGCGGTGACATTTATCGTGATAAGTATGTAAGCGGTGGAATGCTCGTGAAGGCATAGGAAGGTTGACGTGTATCGAACCGTTGACTAGGAAGACCCGTAGAAATGGTGGCACCAGACGACTACTTGCGTAGGAAAGGTACAAGGCCCTTCCGTCCGTCGGATCGGTCAACATCATGCTTCATCGTTGTTTATTATCACAGAATTCTGAATCAATGAAAAATCATTTAAAAAGCTACATCCTGTCCCCCACAATGTTTCTTCTGCATATCAATGTCATGTTAACCCATGACAACATACAGTGCTATGCAGACGATAGCAAAGTGTCCCTACTCTACCTAATGAAAATCATGAGTAGGATGGACACCACACAATGGTGACACAATAATTGAGATGCTTCTGCATCATTGGGCCTCAGGTCTCATACTCACCAATAAAACACGATAGCACGAATACTGTAATCAGCCTATTTGTGCTGAATTCAGCGTAATCTTGAATAAAATATTCCAACATTATCGATCATATTCCCCGTGAACTTACGTTTGGAGAAAAAGAGATTCGCACCGTATGAACGAAATGTTATTTAAGTTTTCGCGATTATTTACACAAAGTATATTGACAACGAAAGTTATATGTTTTATGTTGTAACTAACCTTTCTAAAAGTAAGTACATGTATTTTTTAGAAAGATATGAATGTTAAATAATAAAAAAATAATTACCCTCAATATTCCCTAAAAACAGTGAAATAGAAACATAAAAAGTGGCAAAAAAAGCCCTGCATCTATTAACTTTAAGTTTAGACACAAAAATTATTAGTTTGTAAGTAATAAAGTAAGTGAATAATTTATATGATTTTTCATATATATAAAGTCTAAAGAAAAACAAATTCGTAAATACAAAACTTGGATAAAGAAATGTTCCAGCTGATTAAGAACTCCTAATTTATTACAATAAGTACTGTGCACTCTATATTGTTTTGATTTAATTATGATATAATATTCATATACGACGATAATGTTGTTCTAAGCCTGGATGTGAATTTTTGTAAAATCCCTTGCAACACATAATATACTCAGTACGAGAGTAGGCTTTGAAAAACCGTGAAAATTAATATCAAATAAATTTAGATGGAACAAAAGCATAACTAGCTATATACATATAAGTTCATAAATTTCTATTCTAAAGCAATCCATGAGTTTTTTAATGACATTAAATTACGGATATTACAGACGATTAATTGAAATTTTTGAAATTGAAAGAGTTCTGAATTGCGATTTGTTACATTGTTTGAGTTCGAATATATATTAATTGCGAAAAAAAATCCACTATCAAATATGAACTTATTAAGGTCTAGTTATCCAATATTTATTTCTAGATGACCTGAAATATACTTAGCTTAAATGTATTTAAGCACAAATCACAACCTTACGCAACCCAAGCCAAACAGCCCGATTACGCGCTTGCGTTTGTGGAGGGTTGTCAAGGCGCGGCACGCCTATAAACGCATCCTATTAAGCATCAGTCACAAAATGTTATTGTTTTATTGCCTTTAAGCGCAAATTTAGAGTTGTTATAAATTTTAAAACTTAAGACGGCAATCGACTAAATACAGATACTGTTGTTTCATTTAAGGCTGCTGCTATAGGGAAGAGATTGAAAAATGCAGTGTCAATTTTTCGACAATAAATTGAAAAAAATATGAAAAATAAACAAACTTTTGAATGGAATTCGTGGGAAATCAGCGGATTTTTGTCCATAAATTTAAAGAATTTTATTCGATCTTTTGGGGAATTATTGGATAATTTATCCAATAATTCCCCAAAAGATCGAATAAAATTGCTTAGAGCATTGGCAACTCTGGTTATATGGTAATCGAGTTCACTCACCTCGACTGACCTCGAGTCGAGTACACTAATCGTCAATTCATCATCACCAAACTCAATATTCAACACATTTATTGAAGTTTAACGACACGGACGACACTATTTTTGAAAAATATTTACATTTTACAATAATCGTTTTGCAATGATAGTTATTTAAATAAATTAAAAAATGAAGAAATATAATTTTCTTTTGTACAGCAAAGTGAAGCTAAACCTGACTTACCAATCAAGATTTTTCTCACGCGCTGCTAGGAGAATAGTTGTAACTGGATTGGGCGTTGTTTCTCCTTTAGGAACAGGTACTGAACTGGTGTGGAAAAATTTATTGAAAGGTAAATGTGGTATAGTGAGCTTGCAAGATGAAGCATATTCAAAACTACCATGCAAAATTGCTGGAATAATACCTATGGATGATGATAAAGTAAAAATCGCCTTATCAAAATCAAATTTAAGGTCCATGGCTCCTGCTACATCCTTGGCTCTCGTTGCTACATCAGAAGCACTTACAGATGCTAATTGGTTCCCGAAATCTGATACTGATAAAGAAGCTACAGGTGTAGCTATTGGAATGGGAATGATAGATTTGAAAGATGTTTGTGACACTAATGAGGCTTTAAAATTAGGTTACAATAAAGTTAGTCCTTTTTTTGTGCCGAGAATTTTGCCAAATATGGCAGCAGGACATATTAGTATAAAGTATGGGTTTAGGGGACCTAATCACTCTGTTTCTACTGCATGTGCAACAGGTGCACACTCAATTGGAGATGCCTTTCGTTTTATAAGGAATGGAGATGCTGACGTCATGGTCTGTGGAGGAGCTGAGGCTTGTATAAGCCCGCTTGCCATTGCAGGGTTTTGTAGATTAAGAGCACTAAGTACATCATTCAATACTGAACCATCTAAAGCTTCAAGGCCATTTGATAAAAAAAGAGATGGGTTTGTAATGGGAGAGGGAGCAGCAATTTTAATATTAGAGGAATATGAGCATGCAATTAAAAGAAACGCTAAAATTTATGCAGAAATATTAGGGTATGGGTTATCAGGTGACGCTTCACATATAACTGCACCAAGAGATGATGGAAGTGGTGCGATGTTATCAATGAGCCGTGCATTAAGGGATAGTGGAATTGATAAATGTGATGTTACATATATTAATGCTCATGCTACTTCCACTCCCATAGGAGATGGTATTGAGTCTACGGCCATTAAAAAGTTCTTTAATGATCATAGTTCAAATATACAGGTTTCCGCAACTAAGGGTGCACATGGACATCTCTTAGGTGCTGCAGGTAATTTGGAAGCAGCTTTCACTGTACTGGCCTGTTATCATGGGATCTTACCCCCAACAATAAATTTGGAGGAACCCGTTGATGATCTAAACTATGTTATTAACATCCCAAGAAACTGGGAAGCAAATAGAAGAATAGCTTTAAAAAATTCCTTTGGATTTGGAGGTACTAATGCTACACTATGTATAGGACAATGCATTTAGGTGCTTTGTATATTACAAGTATCCACATTTGTACATATTTGATGAAATAAAACATGTTATCATTGTATTATATAGTATATTTAAAACTGAGTTTACAAATGTTTTCCGACTTTAATAACAATGGCGAAATAGCCCCAAGGTAACTCTGACCACTTGCTTTTCCAAAACTTTGTTAACAAGCAACAGTCATTGTGTACCACATAATATTGAGTCACGTAAAGCACTGAAATAAAATAATTTGATCAAAAAATGCTACTTTAAATATTTCAATACTAAGCCATCTAACAATTTAAATAGTAAATATATTAAATGCTGGTTTTTATCCAGTCGATCCATTGTTTTATGGAAATCATTCAAACTTGCACTTGCATTAATGTAGTCACTTTGTTATTATTAATATTGCACCTTCACACCTATTTATCGATATTTATTAATTTACTATCTGCCAATATGATAATGTTCCAAATGAATAAAAAGATTTAGAAAAAGAAGAAAAAGATTAAATAAGTACCATATAGAAACTGAACATTTCTTTCACAATACAAAAATCGTAAATATGTAATGTAACTTTTTATGGAAATACATATCTCAATTTTTTAACTTGCCAATCTAAAGAAATATCAGTTATCATTTTATGTATATAAAAGCATTTTACAAGAGAGGTTGGTAAAAGGTGGTTTATTGAAGACCAACTAAATGTAGATGAAAAGGACCTTGTTTGCGTTAGAAATGTTGTGCGATATGTTTAATAGTACAACCACATGTACTGGTTACTGATATAAAGAGGTTGAAGGTCTGATAAGACTTGTTAACTAAATTTGGTCCACACACACAGGCGAAACAGCAATCTTGTTCTAATGCAGATATCTATTGCTTATTGACTTTTTTTGATATCAACTAATATAGTGCTAAATATTCATCTAGAATTTATCAAAGCAGACTACAGTAAACTGAACAGGTTTACAAAGTGCAGTTGAATGATAGGGCAGTTCTGCAGCAGTTAATTAGGCTGGCAATTTGTCTTGTTTTTGCTGTGAAGTGTGTATCTGTGGCGTGTTCACGCACAACTCCGCGAATTTTTGACGAAGGTTCTGTCGTAACTCCTGTCTTTTTTCCGTAATGTTTCTACGTGATTTAAATTCCATTACTTCTTCTATAGGAATATAACTGGTGTCCTGTTCTTCATCTGACGAACATGTATCCTAAAAACGAAAGATGTTAGTTTTAATTTGTGAAATAATTTAAAAAAGCAAGGTGGGCAAAATTAAGCACTTGAATCTTACCATTAACATTTCTTGTAAAGATAATGTAAAACCGGAGCATAAGGTCTTATCACTCTTAGCCAAATCTAAACAGTCGCCTCTCTCGTGATTACAGAATCCTTCGGAACATGCCACCTCTGAACCTTCGGGAGAACTCATGAGAGAAGAGGAACCGGACATAGTTTCGCAGCAACCTCCATTATTCCCGGATGAATATCCACAGTCGTGAGAATGTTCATTCGGAGAAAGGTTGCCATTTTTGCCCCGTTTTTTTGCGGTATTTTTAGGTGACCGGCGTGTCGTAGAGTCGTCTTGACAAGACTGACACCCGTCCCCGCTCGCCTCGTAACACTGTTGATTGATGTAGTCACGCGGGGACAGCAGATCAGTCGGGGTGTCTCTTTCTTCCAATAAACATTCTTCACATTGGCACTTCTCATCTGGTTCTTCAGAATCTACCTCCTGTACAAAATGATTAAAAATATTTAGAATCATGTACTTTAATGAGTGAATGTTCATGAAATTCTCTAATATTTTCAGAAAAAAAATTTGATCAAAGCATTCTACTTACTTTACACTTGCTTTCTACAGCTTGCCGTTCCTTCTTCTTGCGTCGTTTTAACTTCTTCTGTTCTTTTCTCTGTTGCCTCGTTAACTCCTCTTGAGTGATTTCATCATACAAAAGTTGCAACTTTGACACTCCAGTCTTATGTTCAACGGCAGTTTCGAATTTGCGATAAAGAGCCTCTACAGCCACTGCTGCAAGGGTTTGACATGTTCCTTCCTCTTCGCGTAGCCTTAAAGAGATGCGCTGAAGTCGCTCATAAATACATATGCCGAGACAAATCAGTACCTGCAAAAATAATTTAATTTTGAAATTTACTAACTGACATAGCTGAAGATTAAAGATAACTAGTACAGTTATCTTTGTGATCATAATTTAGGCTCATTAAGTTCCAATGAGTATTTTTTAATGACTGTCCTTTTTTAACATTTTTTTAATAGCCGACGCGTGCCTACTTCGTTGGGCGTTAACCACCCACTTTTCTTCGACTTGATTTACAAATACTATTATTTTAATCGGAATTTTATGTTAAATCATAATAAAATATGACTATGTCACCCTTGAATAGGGTCGCTCTCTGTTAGTGAAAGAATTTTCAGGATTGGATCAGTACTTCCGAAAATTACCCCCTACAACCATACAAAGTTAGAAATTTTACCTCTTTATCTCGGATTACAAAAGAAAGCCAGATGGAACGCACTTGTCAAATAACATGACGCCGTTTATTATTTATGTGTGCGTGACAACCGGCGTATGGCCTTAACCCTCTCCTAAGAGGAGACCCGAGCCCGGTAGTGGGTCATTATGGGTTGTTGATGATGATGACAACCGGCAGCGACACTGTAAGAACACGTACATTTGTGTGCGTGTAATTATACGATAAGCAGTAGATCCCTATTTTTTAGATAATTTTTAAGATCGATAAAAGGGTATTTTAACACTTATATTTTTCTTAATATTCTGCAGATATACGGTTAGTATGTGGATTAAGTTTCGTAATATCGATCATTCTCAACCATTCAAATATGATGTGAAGCACAAGTTAAAGATTATGTCTTTCGAACACATCAAGACACAGATCAGCAATTTGTAGAATCATCCACAAATTGTTAATATGTAATAATTATCAGAAATAATAGTATGTATCACACCAAATAATACTTTCAGATGTGGTTTAAAAAAAAGTCCTTAAATAGAAACGATAAGGGGGGTATTGTTGCTCGCGTCCGTAGAATTTACCACCTTCTCCTAGGCCCACCCTACACGTGCCCCCCGGGTGGTGCAAAATGAGCAGCAACGCCGAGCATCAGGCGGCGGTTAATAAATCCGGCTAACCCCCGGTGTTCACCGATACCTGGGCCAGCGAGTGTGAAATATGCTACCGAAGACTGCGCAGGTGCGGGTGACCAGACTCCCGTGACAGTGAATACTACTGGCAGCACAACTAGAAAGCTTACTCAACAGGCATTCCACCCCAGCCTATTCATTACGAGACCAAGATCATCTTCGTTAGGAAACACCAAGGCCACTGACTTAGAGAACTTGCCTACTGCGTCCTCAGTGATAAATACCACAGATGATGATGTCAACAAAGCTTGCCCTCCCCCTTGGCATAGAGTGCCTACCCTAAAAGGAAAAGATTATCGAACAGCCCGTCACAACTTGTAAAACTTAGCCACCGTGCAGAAATAGGAGTCACCACTTCTAACAGATACAGCGGGCTTCCTATAGATCTAACAGATGAAACAACAGAAAATCCATCCTGCCAAAAAATTATAGAGCTTTTAAATAAAACCATACCTATTAACAGCTATTCGTATAAAATCATCAATAGAGATCAACTAAGAGTGATGACTCAGTCAACCGAAATATATAAAGACCCAATAGAACTCATCCGAAATAATGGCCTGATCGGTAATACATTCACACAAAAACAAAATAAATGCTACCGAATTATAATTAAAAACTTACATCACACAAACCCTAAATCAGCTATAGCAGAAGCAATAGAAAAAACAGGGAACAAGGTACGAGGTGAGATCATATGTGCAGTATCTAAACAAAACAAAAAGCCCTTAAACATGTTCTTTGTAAACATAGATCCTAGCCCTAACAACCCAGAAATAAAAAGTATACAAACCATATTCCACATCATCATCATCATCATCATCATCAGCCTATCGTAGTCCACTGCTGGACATAGGCCTCTCCAATTTCACGCCACTTAGTTCGATCTATAGCTTCTCGCATCCAGCTCCTGCCAGCCGTCTTGCGCAAATCATCGCTCATATTCCACACAAGAGTCCATATAGAAGATCCAAGAAAATCAACTGAAATACCACAGTGTACTAGGTGCCAACAATATGGGCATACCAAAAATAATTGTATGCGTCCATACAGGTATGTCAAATGTGCACAAGGCCACAAAACTATTGACTGTCAAAAAAAGGATACGAACTCGCCAGCTACCTGTACCTTATGCCAAGGTGATCAATCACCCTGCCAACTATAGGGGTTGCCAAGTATACAAGGAGATCCGCTCACGAAAAATGGCTCATGCTGATACAGACAAGTCCCGCTAAAAAAGGTAAAGGCCCCAAATACAATTTCACATCGAATAGATTTCCCTCCACTCAAAGTTCCAAGATACACCACGCAACAGTCAATAAATAACCAGGAAATAAACATTCTGCACCCACTTGGAAACGTATACAACACTGGATATACAGACAACTGGAATAGAAAAATAGAGAATGTACAATCTCAGTCAACCAGCTCGTTATAGATTGTAATTAAATAGTCGGAGCAGATAGACATTCTCATACAACGAATAGGCACCCTAATGGGCCTCCCAACTGTACTAATAGCCCAGCAGAAAAATGAAATTCCTTTACAATTAGATCCTCCTTTAGAATTACAGCATGGAACGTAAATGGTCTATCCCCGAATAAACAAGAACCAGAATTATTCATATACTGCAACAAATTAGATGTATTATTAGTTTCTGAAACGCATATGACAGATCAAAAACTTGTTAATATTAAGGGCTGCAATGTATACTATGCCCACCATCCAGATGGCACATCACATGCTGGAGCGGCTGTGATAGTTAAGGAACACATACGACACCGCGTTTTACCAAACGTTACACATGCACACATCCAAGCCGCAATTATATCTATAGATAATTGGCAGGGATTACTAAACGTAGCTGCAGTGTATTGTCCCCGACATCGTTTAAATAAACAAATGTTTAACGATTTCTTCCCCACACTCGGTGAGAGATATATCGTGGGTGGAGACTGGAATTCCAAAAATACATTCTGGGGCTCCCGTTTGACAACGACAAAGGGACGAGAACTGAAAAAGGCAATCGACAGTAATAACCTCAATGTAATATCAACAAGAGAGCTAAATTACTGACCATCAGACCCTAACAAAATTCCAGATCTCATAGATTTCTTTATCACTAAAAGGATGTCGGGACCCTACACTAAAGTGGAGTCATGTCTAGAAGGATCCTCAGATCATACATCCGTGAAATGCATGTTAAGTACTACAGTTATTTGGAGGGATCCACGTGAAACCTTGCATAATCATAAAACTGATTGGAACTTCAAGATTACATCGATTAAAATGTTAATCGGCACATACCTCTAAAATAGTAGTAGACGAAATAGAGGACGCTACGTGGTATACCACTAATACAATAGGCGGCCTGGCTATCAACTCCATATGTGGCATCTAAACTACAAAACCACGATACTACTTTGGAAATACGAGAGATGATAGCCGCAAAGAGAAGATTACAAAATCGGTGGCACACCAGCAGGAATCGTCAAGACAAAAAAGCTCTTAACAAAATGTAAAAAGAACTGAGGGAACTGCTTACAGAAAATGAGAACAAACCCCTTCAAGACAAACTCAAGACTGTCACCATACAAAGCAGAGGATTGTACACTGGAAAATGACCAGCTCACTGAAAGATCAAAGGAACACACATCCCATTAAGACAGGCTAACGGCGACTTGTCTCAGAAACCACAGGAGAAAGCCGAGTTATTTGCTAATTTAATTAAGAACATATTTAAACCTAATGAAACCGATAATACAGACACTGAGCAGGAAATTGATGTCTTGAACAACGATCAACAGCTGTTTCCACCACTGAAACCAGTGCCAACAATAGAAATCAAAAGAACAATCATGCAATTAAAACATAAAAAAGCACCAGGATTTGATCTAATAACGGCAAAAGTTCTTAAACATCTCCCAAGAAAAGGCATCGTCTTGCTGACAATCCTCTTTAATGCCATACTTAGATTACAATATTTCCCAGAATTATTGAAAGTATCTATTATAAACATGATAGCCAAACCAGGGAAGCCTACAGAGGTTACATCATACAGGCCGAGAAGTCTTCTGCCGTTGTAATCAAAACTTTTTAAAAAATTGGTCCTGAAACGCCTACTACCAATATTAAAAGAACAAAAAGTTATACCAGATCATCAATTCGGTTTTCGCACACACCATGGGACGACCTCTGTCAGATAAACTGCAAGAATGTCTGGATGAAATAGGACTATGGCTGAAGAAGTGGCAAATTCAAGCCAACCCAAAAAAATCGGCCCATATAACGTTCACACTTAAAAGAGGGGACCGTCCACCAGTGACACTGGACGGTGCTGTCTTGCCAACAGACACGACAGTTAAAAACTTAGGCATGCACCTAGATAGGAGACTTACTTGGCGAGCCCATATAAAGAATAAAAGAGAACAGGCAAACAAAAAATTTGGAGACCTATATTGGCTGCTAGGCAGACAGACAGTTTAGGCTAAGTTTGGTAAATAAAGTCCTTACCTACAAGTGTGTTCTGAACTCGATTTGGGCTTATGGTATACAACTCTGGGGATCAGCGAGTCACTCAAACATTGAAATTTTCCAGCGATTTCAAATAAAGTGCTCAAGAAATTGATAAATGCGCCATGGTTCACCCGAAATGTGGAAGTGCATGAGTATCTGGAGATCTCGACAGTCAAGGATGACATTAAGAGTTCCTCTGTGTCCTATAAAGAACGCCTTGAGCGGTTTAGCAACCATCTGGCTATACAGATCATAAACACAAACAACTGCGTATTTCGGCTAAAAAGAATGCGATTAGCGTCAATATAACCCTGTAAAGGAAATAAGAAAAGGAAGAGTTGACACATCACAGGATGTGCACTCTCCAAAATCTAAGAGCACTACATCCAATCTGATTAAAGCCGATAGGCTGATTGTAGATTATACTAAAAAAAAAATAGAAACGAGGTTCACTGATGTCTGGATTAATAAGTGATTTCCCTAATTGAAGGGAAAAGAAAGACAGAAAGACAACTGATATCACGGTCGAACTACGGTTGAGGTTTTGTTTTCCAACACAACAATATATTTATCGGGTAAATAAAAACCAAATTATCTGTATTAACCTGTGACTTCTCTATGGAATATCTTTATATTCCATATTGTTTTTTATTTTATTTTTGGGATCTAATCTTACAATGTTTACGGACGCAAGACGGCATTTTGAATATAAAATCAAAAATAACTCATGTCATGAATACAATATGGCGTTTTGTAGCTTATTAATTCAGATTTACTTTTTCAATTTACAGTGTTCTTTACGGTCCACCTGGCTTTCTCTGTAATCTGAGCTCTTTAAAATATTAGTACTTCAACTGAGACCAGCTAACTAAGTTATGGTCTTATCCATTAGCAGTATTATGTACATAAATATATCGCAAAAAGGTAAATTTATATAGGGTTGAAGAATTAAGTGTTATAGAAGAGGTTTAATTAAATATTTCTATGATTTTTTTAAATATTTGAACTATGCACAAGCTCACTGTCTCCAGAAGAGTCTTAATTAATTAAGAAATAAACTATTGATATAATAATATCTTAATTTGACACAATTCGATAATCTTTTGCATACATGTTGCCAAAGATTGCGCAAACATCTTATGATGAGATCTGGCCACAAAAACGTGGCCAGATCTCATCGTGTGGCTACAAAAACTATTACATAATAATAACTATTACTGACCTCTTCTTGTGCGATTTCAAGTGTTTTGGCATGTCTCTCTCTGTGATTACCAAGTAGCTCAGGCTCTGCCCTAGCTATAAGGTGTGCTATGTAATCAGTTTTGGCTTGTAAATGTAAGTGCTTATCTAGGAGACATCTTTTGATACCCCCGTACAGTGCTCCAACATATCCTTTTTCTTTTTGTGGCTCTTTCTCTTCAACTAACAGTTGATATGCCCGCAAGACCTGCAAGTAATATATAATAGAATTACATTTTATCACTATATAGGGAGTGGGGATTATTACTCTCTCCGGTACAAATTACATTTGCCGCCAAACTTCATTTCAAGTTATAAATTTTTTTTAGTTAACACTATATATAATTGATGTATTTTCTTTTGACATTATGATTGAATGATTTTTAGTGAAATTATATTCCATCTGTTGAAAGATTTTCTTACTAATTTCTCTCAAATTGTGTTTTGTGTATGAAGAGTGTACAGTCAACCTCGAAAGTAGCTGACCATTTTAATGTTTCAAAAATTCATATACAATCGTAGCATACATACAAACTTACTAAGCTTACCGCCAGAATTGAATAAGGCGCCGCTCTGAAACATGCAGCAAAGATTGATGTATAAAATATCAAGTTTTAGTAATATATCAATTTTCCTAAAATCACGATCAATTAAAGTTCAAAATTGGTAGTTATTAACTATCAAACACCAAAGTATACTATATCTACGAGTGTTAACGTTGGTTTTTCTATATGGTAAAGACATTTTTGATACGTTCAGCTACTTTTGGCACTATGTTGTTCAGTTACTTAAGCCATTGCTTTATTCAGCTAATTTTGACTTTTAGTCATTCAGTCTGGCGCTAGACTTTGTAAGCGATTTACGTGCGCTAAGTTGTATACAAGTTTTGGACATTTGGAGATGGTTAGCTACTTTTGAGGCTGACTGTACATGATGTACATAGTACTGTTCAAACTGGAGACGCAAAACGTTAGTTTTCTAACTTTTTCACGTAAATCAATTAATGTGCTAAAAGTGGTGTTAATAATAAACTTGATAATATACATGAAGACAGATCGCAAAGTAAATTGAGAGTAAAGTATTCTACTTATCAAATGATTTTGATAAATAGAATAACAGAAAACAAATTAAACTGAATGAAATATATTCCATTAAATAAATCTAATTAGGCTAGAAATTTATATACTTTTTATCAAAAAGCTAATACTCATTTTA
>PKRV01000480.1:424006-459738 GCA_003709505.1 Hyphantria cunea
ATAAGAATCCAAGAATGCTGGTCACCATACTTATTGTGAATGCAGAAAATGCAAAAGTGTAAAGGTAACCCACACCATGGCGGTG
The DNA here is from genome assembly GCA_003709505.1 of Hyphantria cunea. Taxonomy (NCBI): domain Eukaryota; kingdom Metazoa; phylum Arthropoda; class Insecta; order Lepidoptera; family Erebidae; genus Hyphantria; species Hyphantria cunea. Next base: position 424,092 of record PKRV01000480.1, read on the forward strand.
ATGCTTCTGTATCATTGGGCTTCCAAGCTTGCATTCACTAACAAAACACGACAGCATGAACACTATCAATTTACATATATTTTCTGTGCCAGTCCCACTAAGTATAAAACCCAATAAATAACAACAGGTTACCATTTAGCCTGTGTTATTTATAAATTCCTGACTAAGAGAAAATTTCTGAATACCTAATTCCAACTATTTCACTAATGTGGTTACAAATTTTTAGAATACTTTTTTTTTTACAGCTGCCCATTTAAAGTTGAAACTAACACAGAACCATTGCCTAGTGTGAAATAATGTTGATGAATAAAGGGGCCAAATATGTTCCTATGAAATAAATAGAACTTATACTCCATTTGGCTATTGAGTTTGGTGAACAAATGAAGTTATCTAAATGTTGCTGAATCCTCTTAAGTTTGAAAGAGAATTAACTTTAATAGGACTGGGTGACACTGGCATTCTCTTCTTATAGAAATGAAATAAGATTTTAACTAGAAAGAATTTTCAACTATAGTTTGTACTTAGAAAACAACACATAGATACAATACCTTCTCCGACAGCCTACACAAGGAATGCTTTGATTTAAAACATTAAATATATCAGAAGCATCGACTCTAAGCGCTGCTTTCAATTCATCGGTCGTTAGAATCCTATATTTCCGCATAAACTCTTCGTATTCCCGACCTTTTATCTGTGGATTGTCACATATTAGACCCATTGTGTTCAAATCCATGATCATCTGCAAACAAAAACAAAATTTGTTTGTATTAAACAAAGGATTTTATTTGCAAAATAAGGTCATCTACAAGACGTCATTACTCAAAACTAAATCAATGAACTTGGTTAAATTGGCATATCATTTTAATGTAAAACATTTCGATGGTCTTGGAAAAAAATAATTAAACACGTGACTACGTAAATCAATGTTTACTTTTTGCAACAAGTACTAAATAATTTGTAGTTTTATTTCTTCCTCGATTATCTACGCTTGTGGTAATGTCAAAGTGCATGAAACCACTCACTGTTAGATTTTCGTAGATAGTTAACGGTAATTGTCGTCTTTTTATCACAGGTTCTTTTTCGCTGTTATAGATATCAACCAATTTCGCCATCTTAATGATTAATCACATAAAACTGTTGATAAAACACACAAATATAACAAAATGACGGCCAGCTTCTCGAGTAATACACGTCGTGCGTTGCGTCTGACACAGAACGACCACAGATAGATAGCTAGACAACATTATGTCAGTAAAAAAATGTGTTTTCCAGAATGTTAACCAAATAGTGATAACAAATTTTTAACATGCAATATCAAGGTTTCATATATTGACTTTTTTAGCTATTTTATCCAGAAAAAGACCCACATAAAGATAAAATTTATTGAAGAAACTAAACAAAAATGATTAGTGTAACCTCTCAGCTTCAAGAATAGGCTATTTAACAATATTGAAAATACTCTACAAATTGTAGTCATCCTATTAGCCGATCGTATAATAAAGCATATTTTATTATTATTTATCCTAATTTATGTATTTATACAAAATAAACGAAAAACAAATCAATATATTTTTACGCTCCAATAGATATTATGGTTCAAAATGCAGCTGTTTCTTGACGAGTTTGGATAAATCATATTATTTTGTTTTTTAAAAAGTAGTCTTTTCAGCTAAATAGGAATATAAATAAGCCAAATAATACTTACATCAAAGTAATCTTCACACATAAAAACACTTGAATTCGATACAATGCTATCAGGGTCTCTTCGAGATTACTGTAACCACTTTCTTCGTCTTTTACTATGCTTTGGAACAGAAAAAGTTTTTCAGTTTTTCTTGAGTTTTTATAGATGTATTGTTACATTTGGTACTACATACCATTTATACGACATTTTATCCAATATTTACAAAGCAAATTATAAAATACGCTTCAATTGTACTGTGTTTATATGACACCTACTGAAAAATGACGTCATGCGCGTCATACGACGACCGCCATTACAGAAACAGCGTTTTTAGTGCCGTTCATTTAAAAAAATAACTGTTTTTTCTCTTAAAAAAAATTCTCTTAAAATTTAAAAATAGATTTTTTTGTACCTTATCAATACTGCGTACTAATAGTATAGACGCGAAAGTTTGTAAGTATGGATTGATGTTAGTAACTCTTTCATGTATAAACTATTGAATGGATTTTAATGAAACTTTACATTAATATAGCTTATGTATCAGAATAACACATAGACTACTATTTGCCGCGGTCACCGATATATACGCGGGCGGAGCCGCGGTCAATAGCTAATAGTTATAAATGCGAAAGTAACTCTGTCTGTTACTCTTTCACGGCCAAACTGCTGTATCAATTCCAATGAAATTTGGCATGGAGGTACTTTTATTCTCGAGTATAATTTTCTAGTACTATAAATGCGGATTTTTAGTGCTTTGCAATCTGAGTTGTTGTGTATCCCAAAGCTAGAGTTGCTATATTTTTTATAGTTTACGGAATGGTTGTTCTTTATTGATACTATTCTCTACTCCTTTTTCACAGTAGTTCTTTAAACGTCATGGCTAGCAACATTGGTCTTGGTTTGACTATTGTCTTCTATTGTCAGTAATGTCATCGTCTATTAGTTAAATGTCAATGTCTTTTAGTTAAAAATAATAATTAATTGTAAAGGTTGCGGGTGTATTGTCGGACTCTTGTGATAATTGGAATTAATGAAGGTTACCAAATAAAGCATAATCATGTCGAAAATCTTTACACCTACTAATCAAATTCGATTGACGAACGTCGCCATAGTGAGGCTGAAAAAAGGGGGTAAAAGATTTGAAATAGCGTGCTATAAAAACAAAGTACTATCATGGCGAAATAAAGTGTAGGTATTATTTTCAGTTTATCTAATATACAGGTTGTCCCAGAAAGAACGGATAGCCTTGAATCACCTCATAGCAGAGTTCATGGGGACTCAAAAAATAAAGTAAAAAAAAAAATTACACATGTGGTACCCAAGTTACAGTGTTTTTTAAATAATGACTTTTTTCACATACTGCTGTGTCTCATTGTACACTATAGCTACAAATAAACAATTGGGGTTTTTGGTGTTATAATATTCTCCATAGTATAAAAGTCTAAGTGGCCAAGTGTTTTAAAAATATGAGCGAAGAGAATATTTTATACAGATTTTAAAATGGTATAATACATATTGTTGCCCATTATAAATATGAGCTCTTTGCTATTAATTTAAATAGGTAAAGATTTATTAGTTTTTCATTGAATGATAATGGTATCAAACAAAGAACTTTATTTATCATGTGCAATAAGTATGTAAGTACCAAAATAGTCTGCCATCTATTTGTCATAAATTGTACGCACAGCAAACTAAAAAAACTCAAATTATTTGTTTCAAATGTTGAATGTATTAAAAAGTGCATACTGTGACCGAAAGCTTGTTACCTGAGCTTGGTCTACTCTACCCATCTATTGTTCATGAGAGATAAGGAAAGCATGCACATGTGAGCGAGCGAAATGCTGGAACAGTATGTAGTTAGTTGGTGGGTCTCTCGACTCATTTCACTTCGCATGTGTTCATCTTTTGTCTGTTTTGCTATGATTGTCACAAGTGTAAAACGATGACCCCAGGTTATTTCATTGGACTATTTGTTTTGCTTGCTGATTTCGAATTTTGTTTATATTGTGATTTCATGATGGCTTGACTTGATTTGGACAATTTTATAATAGCCCTTTATTCAGTACATGTCACAGAAATATGCAAATATGTGTAGAGGCAAATGCAGCTACAGCTTTTTGTAGGGAAGATACCCTAACCTGCGTCATACCGATTACCGTGTATTTATCAGAGTGCATGTATATTTTTTGAAAGGGAGTATACCTGGCAGTGGCATCAGTGGTACTAGCACTGGAAGATCTCTAATTTCTAATGATCCTTGATGAAATTGAGCAAGATTCCTCGGTATTCGGAGCGGATATGGCACCATAGACCACATCCACACAGTGCGGTAGATAATACAGACGACCGAAGAGTCAGGTCAGTCAGTCAGAAAAGGCCTTTGACTCGATCGAGATCTGATCTGTTCTGGAGTCCCTGCAGCGTTGCCAAGTAGATTGGCGGTACATCCAAGACCCATACCATTGCATCGAGGAGTGAGGCAAGGGGACGTTATTTCCCCGAAATTATTAAATTATGCTGGCCTTAGAAGTCACCGCTTTAAAGTGGAAGACATACATTCTCGTACTCATCGATTCGGTAATTCCTTCCTGTGCCGAGCGGTCAAAACCTGGAACTCACTATCAGCGCACGTGTTTCCTTCCCACTATGATCCCGGGTCCTTTAAGCGGGGCGTGAAAAAGCATCTCACCAGGCCGCCATAGTGTGGGTCACCATGCTGCATTGTTCTTTTTCGCATTGAGGATGGTGACCACCACTCTTGGATTCTGCTCATGCTTTCCATCAGGCAGGGCAGAGTCATTTTGGCAGCTTATATATAAAAAAAAAAAAAAAAGAAAATATTCACTAATGCAATGGAGGACCTGTTTAAGACGCTGCACTGGAAAAGGCGCGGTATCAACATCAATGGCGAATACATCTCTCACTTGCGATTTGCAGATGACATCGTCATCATGGCAGAAACGCTGCAGGACCTACAACAGATGCTGAACGACCTGGCTGACTCGTCTGTGCGCATCGGCCTACGGATGAACTTCGACAAGACCAAGGTCATGTTCAATNTCTAAGCGCTGCTTTCAATTCATCGGTCGTTAGAATCCTATATTTCCGCATAAACTCTTCGTATTCCCGACCTTTTATCTGTGGATTGTCACATATTAGACCCATTGTGTTCAAATCCATGATCATCTGCAAACAAAAACAAAATTTGTTTGTATTAAACAAAGGATTTTATTTGCAAAATAAGGTCATCTACAAGACGTCATTACTCAAAACTAAATCAATGAACTTGGTTAAATTGGCATATCATTTTAATGTAAAACATTTCGATGGTCTTGGAAAAAAATAATTAAACACGTGACTACGTAAATCAATGTTTACTTTTTGCAACAAGTACTAAATAATTTGTAGTTTTATTTCTTCCTCGATTATCTACGCTTGTGGTAATGTCAAAGTGCATGAAACCACTCACTGTTAGATTTTCGTAGATAGTTAACGGTAATTGTCGTCTTTTTATCACAGGTTCTTTTTCGCTGTTATAGATATCAACCAATTTCGCCATCTTAATGATTAATCACATAAAACTGTTGATAAAACACACAAATATAACAAAATGACGGCCAGCTTCTCGAGTAATACACGTCGTGCGTTGCGTCTGACACAGAACGACCACAGATAGATAGCTAGACAACATTATGTCAGTAAAAAAATGTGTTTTCCAGAATGTTAACCAAATAGTGATATCAATTTTTTAACATGCAATATCAAGGTTTCATATATTGGCTTTTTAGCTATTTTACCCAGAAAAAGACCCACATAAAGATAAAATTTATTGAAGAAACTAAACAAAAATGATTAGTGTAACCTCTCGGTATACAATATTGAAAATACTCTACAAATTGTAGTCATCCTATTAGCCGATCGTATAATAAAGCATATTTTATTATTATTTATCCTAATTTATGTATTTATACAAAATAAACGAAAAAACAAATCAATATATTTTTACGCTCTAATAGATATTATGGTTCAAAATGCAGCTGTTTCTTGACGAGTTTGGATAAATAATATTATTTCGTTTTTTAAAAAGCAGTCTTTTCAGCCAAATAGGAATATAAATAAGCCAAATAATACTTACATCAAAGTCATCTTCACACATAAAAACACTTGAATTCGATACAATGCTATCGGGGTCTCTTCGAGATTACTGTAACCACTTTCTTCGTCTTTTACTATTCTTTGGAACAGAAAAAAACAGTTTTTCTCGAGTTTTTATAGATGTATTGTTACATTTGGTACTACACACCATTTATACGACATTTTATCCAATTTTACAAAGCAAATTATAAAATACGCTTGAATTGTACTGTGTTTATATGACACCTACTGAAAAATGACGTCATGCGCGTCATACGACGACCGCCATTACAGAAACAGTGTTTTTAGTGCCGTTCATTTAAAAACTAACTGTATTTTCTCTTAAAAAGGAATTTAAAAATAGATTTTTTTGTACCTTATCAATACTGCGTACTAATAGTATAGACGCGAAAGTTTGTAAGTATGGATGGATGTTAGTAACTCTTTCATGTATAAACTACTGAATGGATTTTAATGAAACTTTACATTAATATAGCTTATGTATCAGAATAACACATAGACTACTATTTGCCGCGGTCACCGATATATACGCGGGCGGAGCCGCGGTCAATATCTAATAGTTATAAATGCGAAAGTAACTCTGTCTGTTACTCTTTCACGGCCAAACTGCTGTATCAATTTCAATGAAATTTGGCATGGAGGTACTTTTATTCTCGAGTATAATTTTCTAGTACTATAAATGCGGATTTTTAGTGCTTTGCAATCTGAGTTGTTGTGTATCCCAGAGCTAGAGTTGCTATATTTTTTATAGTTTACGGAATGGTTGTTCTTTATTGATACTATTCTCTACTCCTTTTTCACAGTAGTTCTTTAAACGTCATGGCTAGCAACATTGGTCTTGGTTTGACTATTGTCTTCTATTGTCAGTAATGTCATCGTCTATTAGTTAAATGTCAATGTCTTTTAGTTAAAAATAATAATTAATTGTAAAGGTTGCGGGTGTATTGTCTGACTCTTGTGATTATTGGAATTAATGAAGGTTACCAAATAAAGCATAATCATGTCTAAAATCTTTACACCTACTAATCAAATTCGATTGACGAACGTCGCCATAGTGAGGCTGAAAAAAGGGGGTAAAAGATTTGAAATAGCGTGCTATAAAAACAAAGTACTATCATGGCGAAATAAAGTGTAGGTATTATTTTCAGTTTATCTAATATACAGGTTGTCCCAGAAAGAACGGATAACCTTGAATCACCTCATAGCAGAGTTTATGGGGACTCAAAATATAAAGTAAAAAAAAAAATGTCACATGTGGTACCCAAGTTACGGTATGTTTTTTAAATAACGACTTTTTTCACATACTGCTGTGTCTCATTGTACACTATAGCTACAAATAAACAATTGGGGTTTTTGGTGTTATAATATTCTACATAGTATAAAAGTCTAAGTGGCACAGTGTTTGAAAAATATGAGCGAAGAGAATATTTTATACAGATTTTTAAAACGGTATAATACATATTGTTGCCCATTATAAATATGAGCTCTTTGCTATTAATTTGCAGAGGGAGCAAATAGGTAAAGATTTATTAGTTTTTCATTGAATGATAATGGTATCAAACAAAGAATTTTATTTACCATGTGCAATAAGTATGTAAGTACCAAAATAGTCTGCCATCTATTTGTCATAAATTGTACGCACAGCAAACTAAAAAAACTCAAATTATTTGTTTCAAATGTTGAATGTATTAAAAAGTGCATACTGTGACTGAAAGCTTGTTACCTGCGCTTGGTCTACTCTACCCATCTATTGTTCATGAGAGATAAGGAAAGCATGCACATGTGAGTGAGCGAAATGCTGGAACAGTACGTAGTTAGTTAGTGGGTCTCTCGACTCATTTCACTTTGCATGTGTTCATCTTTTGTCTGTTTTGCTATGATTGTCACAAGTGTAAAACGATGACCCCAGGTTATTTCATTGGACTATTTGGTTTTCTTGCTGATTTCGAATTTTGTTTATATTGTGATTTCATGACTGCTTGACTTGATTTGGACAATTTTTTAATAGCCCTGTATTCAGTACATGTCACAGAAATATGCAAATATTTGTAGAGGCAATGCAAATGCAGCTGCAGCCTTTTGTAGGGAAGATACCCTAACCTGTGTCATACCGATTACTGTGTATTTATCAGAGTGCATGTATATTTTTTGAAAGGGAGTATACCTGGCAGTGGCGTCAGTGGTACTAGCACTGGAAGATCTCTAATTTCTAGTGATCCTTGATGAAATTGAGCAAGATTCCTCTGTATTCGGAGCGGATATGGTACCATAGACCACATCCACACAGCACGGCAGATAATACAGAAGACCGAAGAGTATAATCAGCCCGTGTCTAGCATTTGTGGACTATGAAAAGGCCTTTGACTCAATTGAGATCTGATCTGTTCTGGAGTCCCTGCAGCGTTGCCAAGTAGATTGGCGGTACATCCAAGTGTTGAGATGTCTCTATAAAGCCGCTACTATGTCCGTCCAAGTACAGGATCAGCATACAAGACCCATACCATTGCATCGAGGACTGAGGCAAGGGGACGTTATGTCCCCGAAATTATTCACTAATGCAATGGAGGACCTGTTTAAGACGCTGCACTGGAAAAGGCGCGGTATCAATATCAATGGCGAATACATCTCTCACTTGCGATTTGCAGATGACATCGTCATCATGGCAGAAACGCTGCAGGACCTACAACAGATGCTGAACGACCTGGCTGACTCGTCTGTGCGCATCGGCCTACGGATGAACTTCGACAAGACCAAGGTCATGTTCAATGAACATGTACTACCGGAACCGGTTGCGGTACACGGTGCCGTTCTCGAAGTTGTTCAAAAATATGTATACCTCGGGTAGGCTTTGCAGTTAGGTAGAAACAGCTTTGAGGACGAGGTGAACAGAAGAATCCAGCTGGGCAGCGTTTGGGAAACTTCGTCGGGTCTTCTCATCATCGATCCCACGGTGCCTAAAGACGAAAGTCTTCAATGCGTGCGTCCTACCCGTAATGACATACGGAGCCGAAACGTGGACACTGACGGTTCGACTGGTCCATAAGTTCAAAGTCGCTCAGCGTGCAATGGAGAGGTATATGCTCGGCGTTTCTCTAAGGGATCGCATTAGAAACGAGGTGATCCGACAAAGAACCAGGGTCATCGACGTAGCCCACAGGATTAGCAAGCTGAAGTGGCAGTGGGCTGGCCACATTTGCCGCTCACAGGATTACTGTTGGGGTAAACGAGTTCTTGAGTGGAGACCGCGTCTCGGCAAACGTAGTGTAGGACGTCCACAAGGCAGGTGGAGCGATGATTTGCGCAAGACGGCTGGCAGGAGCTGGATGCGAGAAGCCATAGATCGAACTAAGTGGCGTGAAATTGGAGAGGCCTATGTCCAGCAGTGGACTGCGATAGGCTGATGATCCTCTGTATGTACAAAAACATTAGTATGGCATACCGGAATCTTTAAATCGAGCGTTCACCACATATTAAAAAAAAATATGTTTCACACTTACCATTTTATATGGGTGCAAACTTTACAACAGAGATCACAACGCAAGATTGTTTTTCTGCCGTCAAATGCCTGCAAAAAAAGAAGAAGCATTAGGTAACATACGTCCGGGCCTATTTAAATGCAACATATGAAAATAGATATGTTGGCTGTTTGGGGCTTATTTTGTTGCCTCCGCGTTCTCCAGACCTAAACACGTTGGCTTTTTTTATTGGGGTTGCCTGAAAGAAGAAGTTTACTCCAAACCAATGAGAAATTTAGAAGAGTTACGAAACCTTGTACAGCAAGCCGCTACAAAAATTACCCAAACGCATTATGCGGGACTACTCAAAAGAGCTATGGTCTGAAGATGTCGCGCTTGTATCAAAGTTAATGGTAGACAGTTTGAGCATGCAAACTATAAATAAAAAATTTGTTCTTAGCTGAACTTCCTCTGCACTTAATCTTAAACAAAAAGAAAAAGATTACAAATTTTGTAATTAAAACTGAAATTAAAATTATTAATATTAAAAAAAAAATATAACACCAAAAACCTTATATATTTTGTTTATTTGTAGCTATAGTGTACAATGAGATAGTGGTGAGAAAAAAAGTCGTTATTTTAAAAAAAAAATATTGTAACTTGGGCATGAACTCTGCTATGAGGTGTTTGAGGGTTATCCAATCTTTCTGGGACACCCAGTATATGTGTAATGCAATGATGAAAATATTATGTTGCTTTGTTTTAGGGAGAAAGACATCGATGAGGTTCTCCAGACACATACTGTGTTTACAAATGTTTCCAAAGGTCAAGTAGCAAAAAAGGAAGATTTAGTTAAAGTGTTTGCTAAAGAAGATTTAACAGAAATTTGTAAAGAGATTTTGGAAAAAGGTGAACTTCAGGTGTCTGATAAAGAAAGGCACTCTCAAATAGATTCTTTGTTTAAAGATATTGCGACAACTGTTGCGGACAAATGTGTAAATCCTGAAACAAAAAGGCCTTATCCTGTATCTATAATAGAAAAGGCCATGAAAGATATCCATTTGTCAGTGAATGTCAATAGAGGGGCAAAACAGCAGGCACTGGAAGTGATTCAGCAGCTAAAAAAAGAGATACCTTTAGAGAGAGCACAAATGAGAGTAAGGATTTTATTAACTGGCAAGGAAGCTAAAAAAACTAAAGAAAAAGTAGTTAAACTTGCAATGAGTGTAGAGGAAGAGAACTGGGATTCTGGTTCAGCAAACATAATATGTTTGATAGATCCTGGTAACTTTAGAACCTTGGATGAAATGATCAGAACGGAAACTAAAGGAATTGGCCAATTCGAATTACTGAACTTAAAAGAGATGGTTGAAGGAGAGCAAGCTTTGTAAACATGTGTTGAATCTTTTATTATGTGTCACTATTTAAATATACCTGAAAAAATAAAAAGGATATAGTTTCTTACAGTAAATAGTTTATATTTCACCCCCAATATGTTATTTATGATAGTTATGTAAAGCTGTATTGCATTATATTATTATGTCCAGAATGGTTGTGCAATCAACCAATATTTAAAACAAACTTTATTTCATATTGTTTGTGTTTTTTTCTGTTTCACTGTAAAATCTTGGTGAAACCCTAAACATTTGCAGTGCAATTGAGTAGCGGCCTAGCTCAACTAAGAGTTAAGAAGCCTTTTAATGGTAGAGTATGAGGTAGCTACTGTGGACTAATGACCACCTGTGACTAACCACAAGTGTTTTACAGTTTTCACAGTCCATCTACGTCTATGTCGGTGTCATTAACTCTAAACGAATGATCAGAATATCAGCTCAAGTTCAGATAGTCTGTAGGATGCTCAATTCCTCAAAAACTTTCACCATATATAGCATGTTTGGGCTTAGAAAAATAGTCTCAATAGAAAGGTATAACACTATATTTTTTTTTATTAAGAATGTATATTTCTTGTTAACATTTTCAGTACTTAGTGTTAAGAAAAAAGTGTTTGAACCTGCTAGCCTGGGAATAGTTTTGTGGTTTTACTGATACAGAATTCTTAGTACATAAGAAATAAAAAAAATGCTTAGCTTGTTTTTATCGGATTGCGCCAATAGGACGAGCTTTTGGGCGAAAATATAGGTATATTCTTTTAGTCCGCTCTGTAATCTAAAGAACGTTACGATTTTTTACATGAAATGTATAGTGGAAATGAAACTACGTGTACAAAAAACAGCAATTAAACAGCCGATTCATTCAAGTGTTATTTTGTTTTCAATTTTCTTTTCTTAACTATTTCGTTCTCAATAAATTTTCAATTTAAGATGCCACTACAACTAATTGGAACACATGGTGACGACACATCGAGCAAAGTCCAGTTTCGTGACCATTTGGAGGGTAAGGCTAAATTGGCCTCGAAGAAGCTCGGTGTGCTCAACAGATCGAGACAGTATTTCACTATAGTCCACCGCCTTTTGCTTTATAAGTCTCAGGTCCTGCCTCACAGGGAATACTGTTCCCATCCTTGGGCGGGGTCACCCCAATACCAGCTCCTCCTTTTGGACTGCATTCAACGGAGAGCGATTCGAATCGTTGTTTTCCAGGAAATTTCAATTCGGCTAGACGCAGTGCATCTTCTACCGCATTTACCATGGGGAGTGCTCCGAGGAATTATACGGGCTGATTCCTGCCGCCTCTTTCCGCCATCACTCTTCGCGACAGAAATTTCATCCTCATTATCTAGATGGTTGACAGTCCACAACTGCCTTTTTCAAGGAACTTTCTGCCTCGCACAAAAAAACAGTGGAATGAACTGTCGCCTACGGTATTCCCGGACCAGGCGGATAGGACCTTTAAGAAAGAGCGTACTTCTAAAAGGCCGGCAACGCACATGAGACGCCTCTGGTGTTGCGGATGTCCAAGGGCGGCGATAATCGCTTACCATCGGGCGATACGTCTGCTCTTTTGCCACTTATATCATAAAAAAATGTTTATTTAAGGTTGGTTTTAGATTTACGATGTTCTTTTTTTTATTTCTTCCAATGCATCTTAATAATTATTTTTTGTAGGTACATAAAACTAGGTTCGTAATTTGGCGCCACAAGTGATGTCATAAACACTGCGTCGAATTAATTTATCATACGTTGCCTGTTTCAAATATTGGAAGTGAAATAATTAAGAATTTATGAAAAATATATTACTGTTTCATAGATTAATTGCTTTCAAATATTCAGACAAATACACTATTTACCGTTTTAAATATTTAGTGTAAAGATAATTTAGTAAAAAGCCTGACTCAGCGTTTCTATTCACAATAACGAAACAAAAAACCGGTATCAGACCGTAACGTGTAATGAAACGTAGAAGTGAATGTACCATCCAAATGACAAATTAAAAAGTTTTTATTTTTCTTATATTGGTACGAGATTTTATTGATTGTTTTCTTTCATAAGATTTTCGGCCAGACGGCGACTGAAATTGCAAGTTACTGTGATATATTTATTTTCAATAATTAACTATTCTTATCAACCAATTAAATGAGCAGGGATATCGAGTTATGTCTATAAGTAATGGAAGGTACAGAACTGGGTGGCGACCAGCAATTTTGTTTGAGATGGAACAATTTTCAAGCGAATATAACATCTCAATTCGAGGCATTGCGCGATGATGAGGACTTCGTGGATGTCACCCTGGCATGTGAGGGGCACCGGCTGGAGGCACATAAAGTGGTTTTATCAGCATGTAGTCCATATTTCAAGGAATTATTTAAAGTAAGTCCATCTTTCACTCCCCACACTTTGATGTGTCACCATTACAATGACTCTAGTGAAAGTTGTTATGTATAAAACACTTGATCTACTTACAAATGCCATGTCTCGCGTTCCGGTTAAGTACTCGTGATTTCATTTATTTGTACCTACTTAAAAATTCTGTTTCACAATTTCTAATTAACTCATTACCATTGGAGCTATAGATTATTTATAATTCTTGGAAGCATTTAATGTATTCTCTAACACACAGTTTAACTTCTACAGTTAATGCTCATGAATATATTTGCTTAATTTTTAAGTTGGATTTGTTACATCAAATAATATCTGAGGTCAATGATTCTTAAATCTATTTGACAAGCCAGGGGACCAATCCTATCAACTGTCTACCAATCAAGTTAGAACAAAGTGATTACAGAGTATAATAAATACATATCTAGTTAACCCAATATGTTTTGTGTAGATATTTTTGCAATTCCTCAAGTAGTATATATGTCTCTGGTTGCAACTGAATAGTAAAACAATGGCTTTTTTAAATGTGTTGCATTACATGTAAAATAGTTCTCAATTTAAAATAATTTATTAATTACAAAATAAGATATATTTTTTGGTATTATTTTCCAATAGAAAGCTTTAGTCTTTATATTCAGTTTCTCACAAACTCATTATTAGTACAATTTTTTAGTTTCAGTATTCAATTTGAGTGAAAATCAGCGGGGTTATTGTGCTATTGTGATTTTTTTAAATTGCAATTTTTCTTTGAATTTAGTTAAATTTTTTGTGTTCTTGGGGTGTTACTGTATAAAATAATTCTTGCAGTAATTAGCACTAACATTTAACCTTAACTATTCGAATCCTTATAACACAATACTTTTAATTTTTATTTTAAAATAAAATAAATGAAATCTATTTGTAGGTTATATTGAATTTTTAAATTTTTTTTCCACATTTACTTTTATCTGGTTTGTTTATCTATTTATGTGTTATCTTGTTACTATCAATACATAACATAGCCTAATAAAGTGCTATTATTTAAGAGAGATAGTGACATCTTTGCTAATATATGTGTATCTCTAATTAATAACAAGATAAGCAATAAATATAAAGCTTATAGTTTTTTGTTTTCTAGGCATAATACTGCCTTGAAAACAAAAAGCTATTAGCTTTTAATCATTAACTTCTTAAATTTCTTTTTTTTAAGCTTCACTGAATGTAAATAATATTTTTTTATTAGACTGACTAATCTATACACTATACAAATCAATTAAATTGGAGTGCCTCTTTGTTATATTAAAATAACCGCTTTTTACTAACTGCGTATGTATGTACCTAATGCACATATTCCAAAATTATTTTTTTTTACAAGTTTTATCAGTTTGTCTGTTCTGGTAATCTCTGGAATGGCTGGACCAATTTCACACAAACTTTTACTGGCAGATAACTGATGATATAAGGAGTAACTTAGGCTACTTGTTAGACTAGATTCGCCCTGCGGCGTTGCCAGCTGTTAGAACAATAAACATGGGTAACACTGTGGGGCCTTTTTTTTTTAACTTTTTTTACTTTTCTAAGATATTAAAATAAACAGAATTGTTCTTATAGCAATTTTAGACTATGAACTGAGAGAAAGAATGTGTTTCAATCTGTAGCTGTGGTTTATTTGAGATTTTTATTAATATTGTATTATACATGTGAACTACTTAGCTTATAAGTATGACATGTTCTTTTTACCAATATTTTTATTAATGCTTTCAACTAAGATAGACATGTGTTTGGAAGTATTGTGCACAGTGTGTGTACATGATAGATTTGCCACCTTTAAATTACTTGACTTGTCTAATTTATTTGTACTCCAGTGATTGCATTTTAAAAGTCACTGGTTGTCTTTATTCAAAATCAAAAAGCTTTTTTTTCAAATAGGCCTTTTCAAACTCTTTCGAAACATTCTATTAGGACTCTAGTTGTGCAGTTCAAAAATGTCATTTCTTTGGAGAACCAGTAAAAAGCCATGAGTAACACTTTTAAAATAGAGATTTACAATATTTATTTATAATAATTTATAATATTTGATTAATATGCTGCTGATACATGTACAACTATTAACTAACTAAATTTGATTTCAGAATAATCCATGTCCACATCCTATAATCTTTATGCGAGACTGTGAAGTGTCACACGTACGTGCATTGCTACAGTTCATGTACGTAGGCCAGGTGAATATAGCACAGGCGCAGCTTAGCGCCTTCCTACGCACTGCTGACGCGCTGCAGATACGAGGCCTCACAGACTGCTCACAACACAACGACAAAGTAACCATGGTTTACAAATATTATCTCATTATATAAACATCATGTTGACATAGAATTAATACTCATATCGGTTTGTTACAGAAAGCGAATCGAAAATCACCTCCTTCCCAACTACGTAATTTGCTCAGCGCCAAGCCGTCACACTCTACCTCCTCTTCCAAAGCCGCAAACCAAAATGTCGAAACGACCTCTGTCGACGACCAAGAACAGAGTGCGAGTCGTCGTTCCACTCGAAATTCTCCCGATGTTGCCAGAAACAATCTCAATGAAGAAGCTCCCTTTCAAACTTCTAGTCAAATGAGGCCTAATAATGATGACTATAGAGAAACGCCCAATTACCCGGCTTTAAGGGTGAAAACTGATCTCGAAGCAACTGAAGTGAAAAACGAAGAGAGTGAAATTCTCATGGACCCTGGAGACTCTGATAGAATAGAAATAGACAAATGTCAAGAATTCAATGCATCAGATCTTTTAGAACCAAAAATGGAAGTTATGGAGCAGGAAGCCAGTGACGACGAACGTTCCAGTTTTCAGCAAATGTATTACAATGATAATAACGCACTTGCAAATCCATTCGCTGCATTGCCAGGTTTGTACCTACATCTCAAATTTATTGGAGCAAAAATATTTCGTAACCGATATAATCATCAAGCTTATAATTCTTTTCACAGGTAATATAGATCTAATGAGCGGCATGAACGCGGAGCTCCGGGACGAAAATGCGGAAGGTAATTATACTTTTTATCTCTCACTGTCACGTCATTGTCACACGCACACGTCGACTCGGACAGCCGCGCCCCCGGCGAACCTCTTTTTAGCATATTTGAGAATTGAACCGGCCGTAGAAGAGAGCGCGCGCGTCTCGTATCGAGTCAGGTGGCTAGGCGCGCGGGTGTCGGACGACGCGCGGCCCACCCGCACCGACCGCAAGCGCCGCAGGCTTCCGAACACCGCTCGTATTGTTCCACCGGCCGAAGCCCGACGTGGCGGGCGTTACGGAACTATTGTTGTCCTATTCAAATGCTAATTGGTCATGCTCATTTTAGAATAAGTACAGGATTAACTTAAATCGAACGGCATTCAATCTTGTTTCTGGATAAACATTAGAACGGTGTCGTGGATTCAGGCAAAGAAGCATTTGAGTAGGGCAGCGGTAGGGCAATGCGGGCGGAGCGTGTGGCCATGGGCGCGTGCGGGCGGTCGGGAGCGCTCGGTGCGAACGTGGTGTTGTTGGCAGCGGGCGGCTGCGCGGCGGGCGCGGGCGCGGGCGCGGCGGGCGTGCAGTGCGCGGTGTGCGGGCGCCGGTACAGCAACGCGTCCAACCTGCGCCAGCACGTGCGGCTCATCCACGAGGCGCAGCCGGTGGCGTGCGCCACGTGCGGCCGCAGCTTCAAGACGCCGCTGTACCTGCGGCGCCACACGCTCGCGCAGCACCCGCCCGCGCGCATGCGCCTCAAGCCGCCGCCTCCGCTCCCCGCGCTGCGGCCCGCTCAGCGCTTCCACCAGTAGTCGGCGAGCGCGCTCTCTCCTACGGGCGCGAGGCTCGGTACCGCCGAGGAGACGCGCCGGCGACCGGATCGTTTGCCTCACCGCCGCTATTCTTTGAGAGATGTTCGCGGACAATCGGACCTACTGTTCCTTTCGCCGAGGCGTGATGAGGGTGATTTATCGCTGCGCGCAGGTTGACGTTGCGTCTCCTCGAGCTACGAGGTCATGAAGATGTGGCTTATAAAGTCGTAACGAAGACTGTCAATAGATATATTATCTAGTCTGTGATCGGAGTGTCGCCGGGGGCCTACTTGCCGTCACACCTCTCCGCTTATTGTGTGCCTTTCTATATATACCGAGTGCCAGATGTTGACCGGTTAAACGAACTTCATTTAGTACCGAGCCGATCCGATTCAGTTATGGGAACTACTTTCTATAATTAAAAACAATCCATAGCAATCTTATTATTATGAATATACTCGTAAAACCCATGAGGAGTTTGTAACAAATAGTAAAATTGTTAGGTGAGCTGTGATGGGGATTTCATTAAGTGAAAAACCCATAGCTTTAGTCATAAAAGTGAGCGTAAATATTTGAGTCACGGAGGATAAGGATTCTCGCTAGAGTGACTAATCGAAGCTCGTTCAACGGGATCAATGCCGTACCTTCCTTTCTGACAATAGACTGATTGTTGTTAAAGCATTTGTTGCGACCGGTGCTAATTTTACAGAACATAGGTTATTTACTGGTTACATAATTATTATACAGACATACATTATACACGTTATCCACATTTGGTCGACACTTTCCGTCCTATATAGAAATAAATAATAGTGAGTATTTTCATAATAGATAATTTTTTTGTACCGCAGTTGACGGAAAGTATCGAACATATCCGTTTTATTTGTCGAATTCGCGGACTCATGCACAAAACTCCGTACATTGGCCCGCGCTGAGCAACAATAGCGATATTTTTATACAGAATAGTTTTATCTTTACACAATGTTATTGTTGAGTGATTGGACGGCTCCCGGTAAATAGTGTGTACAAATCTCAGATATAATGAGATATAAGTCTTCGAATTCGTATATGAAAATGAAACATTGAAATAGTGTTGTTTATAGTTAAACATCAAATTTATGTTGCCATACAGGACCTATTTGCACTTTCATACTCTTCATTTTAAATGATTTAATTGACATAAAATTACTTTCTATAGAGTTTTAATACATGTTGATAATAACAATGCGGCAAAATAACGCGTTGATTCGCATGCCTTTAGCTGTTAGAAACAATTTATTCGTAATAGATTATTTTTCCACAGTTTTTATATAGTTTGTACACGTTGACAGTTGAAGTATAACAATTGCTGTGCAATACAATTATACACTCGTGGTATTTGTTGTGCAATTATAAAATGTTTCAGATGGCTATAGTACTGAAATAATTTTATATGCAAGACGCTATGATGTCGAGCGAAGGTACTATAGAGTGTACATGCTCAAACATATGGCTTCAAATATTATACATTATGAGGCGAAAGGGAGTTGAATTTCTTAATAATTAAATAGCGTATATTGAAACAAGTCACTTGCCATAAATCCCACTTGCCCAGTGTATACGAAGGCACTGTATATAATAATTACAAGGAAGAAGCAGGAGGGATCTTTTTATTGATTATATTTTTTATATAACCTTAAATTTTGATTGGTTATTTCTTTGATATTTTTGTAGATATATATTAAATGATTGCCATGATAAAAGCACATCTAGTCATTTTGTAATAAAAGCATTTAGAGGGGGCACTACTGAAGGTATGATTAGGGTTGTGAATAACAATATTAGTTTATCGTTTGGAAATTTTATTGTAAATCTTATTGGAATAATTGTGTGATCTCAATTGACTTTATTTCGATGATCTCTAAATTTCGATTTTGCATTTATTTTAACAGTGTTTAATATTAACAATTACTACGGACGAAAGTTATCGCAATAATAATTACTCTAAAATAATCGCTTATACGTATTAGTAATAGTAATTTTAAAGAGCACTTTTCTTAAATAATAATTTTAATCCCAATTAATAAGTTAAGGCGCAGCTTTTATTATTGACGTATTTATGAAAATTATAAATGTATAGAAAAAAAAATTGAATCTCTTCACACGGCTGGATATAAATAGTAATTTATATAAAACTAGAAATTTTATCATTATAATAGTAATGTTTATGGATGTAATTTATACGAAATTCCTTTGATTGTTTAATGCAGGTTAATATTATAATCATGTACTCACACGATGATAAATAAATAACGAATCATCTAAAGGCTCATTTAGTAAACTCTCGCTAAAAAACCATGGTCAATCAAACCTAATTTTCTGTAATCTGTTTTTCTCAGAAAGTAATTCTGTTATTTTTACCATTTTTACCCCCAGTATTCATAAAAGTTATTTAACTTTAAGCAACGGTTTTGTGTTATTTTTAACTTTAAGTTACAGCCTTAAAGCTAAAAATAATACATAACCATTGCTTAAAGTTATTAACGTTTTTGATTAAGAGATTAAGTGTCCAAGTTGGCAGCTAATTTTCTAATTTTGAATATCACTAAACACGTCTGCACATCAGCTTGCAGATCAATCTATGTACATACATTAATGTATTTTTTACTAAATATCAAAAATAAAGTATTACAAAGATATAGTGACTTTTTGTAAGCGGCTCTTTTTTCTTTCTTTTTATATCTTTTTTTAATACCCATCTATTTATTATGCCGTTCTTATCCCAAAGCCATCAATCCCACTCGGAATAGTATATATATAATCGATTAATTATAAAAACGAGTGTGAAGTTAACCGTTAAAATTACCCATTACGTGTGTTTAGTAACAAACTTCGCCTAATTAATAATACTTTTTGTACAACATTTTATAAATTGATTTTGGGTATGTGTGACGTAGCTGTAGGAAGATGGGATGGCAGACGCAACCGCCCAGTCCCTGACGCCGTCTGGCTGGAACAACACCGGCGTGCTTTGCCGTTCGTCATCAAACGGGAAAATGAACGAGGAACCGTCGCACCGAGACTTGTAAGTTCAAGTTTCTTCTTTTCAGTGATCTGGACTTCTGTATTATTATCTTAATGTTAGTGTATCCTTACACTATGTGTCCTATAAGAAGTTACTCTGGCTTCTCAATAATTATTTTAAAACCAAACCGATTATTATAAAAAAGTATTATAAATAAGTGTACTAATATCTCTTAGATTTCAACTTTTTGGGCACCAGCTGTATTTTATTATCTGCATAAATTGCTGTTTTTTTTCATATATTTATGTAATATTTATGTAAACAATTTATTAAGTTATGGATATTTTAAAGAGAGAGTATTCTGTCGAGTCCGTGATTTCTCAAGCCCTAAGTCACACTGGTTAGTGATTTGGTCAAAAGTGGTTCTTAATCGAGGCATGTATAAAATCAAGCTCGAAGAAATTCCACGTTTTATTATTATCCAAAATGATGAGCTGTTATCTCCATAAAATCCATATGTTGGTAAAGCGATTGTCTTTTCTGTATTTCTAAATAAGTAATCTCCTATTTTTAGTAACATTTTTGTGAAGTTACTATGGTGCTTAAATATGTTAGCATTATTATAAGTCACTATAAAAAATAAGGTTATCTAAATATGATTCTGTGCGTAACAAACCAGACCATACCATAGAATGCAGCAACATATTCCACGTAAGAGAGTCATTAAATATCGAATATCCATATGCTTAGAAGCAAGAAAACCATGCATAGGGATCTCGACGAACATTTTTATAGAAGCAACCCCGTAACATTATCTATATATAATAAAGCTACGTCTCACACACATCAACAGTCCACTGAACAGGACACGGGCCTCTCCTTAACAAGGAGGTTTTGGTCTACTACAAAACGCAGACCGGACAAGGTTGGCATGGGGTTTGTTTCAAGTCTCCGGATGGCGTAAGAAAGCGGTTCCCGGATCTCTCCCGTCTCAGGCGCAGAGTGGCACACCATGGTGGTTTAGTGGGTAGTCTGGCGAGTCAGTCAGGAGTCCCACACAAAGCGAACCCCCTGTCCCCGCGGGGTGGGAGGGGAGGCGAAGTGCGTAAAGGCATTCCACCACGTAAAAAAAAGGGGTTTGTCGTACGTAATTTACTCCTTTAGTTGTCTCTTACAACACTCGCGGAAAAATTAGACCCCCATTCTGGTGTTACTCCGTATTCCTGTACCACTGTTTTTATTTGTGTATGTTCGACATTATATTTTCAATATTATGGCGTGTAATAAAGAGTACTTATCTATCTTAATTCGTCACCACATGGACAACTTACTTACGTTTATTTGTACTCAATATTCTTCGTTTGTAGATAAAACTGGGCGAAGGCGTAGAGATCAGAGAAGAGTTGCTGCGCGGCGTGAAGTGGGGGGACTATCGCAAAGTGACGCGAGGTTTAGCAGCTGCATTATTCACGCCGATAGAGCTGGCGACGTGTTCTGTGACAGGACAGCGGTGGTCCCGAGCAGGACAAGAGTCGCGGCCCACGAAACCACCCCTGGATCGACGTCGAGTCCACGCTCTCATATCCTATGTGAGCCGACATTTTCCTGATGTCGAGGTTAGCCGAATCAAGCAGGTGCTAGCGTACAAATGCAAAGAGAACTGCGCAGCACTTCGGATGAGAACCGCCAGGTGAACTTATACTATTGGTATTTATACACTTTATCTACACAATATAATTAGCAATATGGTCAATATAGTAAGTTTTTTACACATGAATACATACACATTACATATTTTTATTTACACTCCGTAATGTCGGCTAAATCGGATTTAGGGCAGGGCGTTCTAGATTTTAAGATGGATTTTTTTAAAGTAATTCGATTGGTTAAGGTTTCCAAGAAGAATATTACTAATAGTTTAGTATTGGGAAGTATAAAAAGGTCAGGATCGCATATCTTTTATTTGTATCACTCGTATCTTTATGGTCATTGAACTTGTGGTACAGTCAAACTTCTACTTCAAATACATTTAAATTTGAAACTGCCTGTGCCATGCATTGTTTGCGATCATTAATCGAAATATCTTCTATTTGCAATAACGTACTAGCCATCCCAACATTGACCCTTACATTGTTACCAAGCCTAATCTGTTTTTCCATAAATTTTATTTGTCCATTTCAACGGTATAAATATAAATTTGATTAAAAAATGAGTCAATTGCTTTGGCTGTTTGACTCTTGTCAGTTATCTAAAAAAATACACATTCTATACATTATACATATATTATTATTATCTTCATGTATTGGCCTCACCTAATCGTTCAGCTAAGTTAGTAATTTAAAAAAATTGCAGCGGATGTTTCCTTGCTGGTTACAAAACCGTTGTTAGTCACTGAACCAGAACGCAGCGTTTTTATTTTTGTTTTGAGAGTGTTTGTATTCATCGACATAGTTAATGTAAGAGATATAGTTACTTTTCCTAATTTTTTTAGGTTTCGGTTTTAATCTTCGAAGCAAGGCTTTTCTATGGACTATCTACAGCTATAAGACGTTATCTCATTTGTCCGTTATGATACGATGACCGCCGCGATGGCGTCGCTTCTGATTCTTAATTTACCTGCAATTATTTACTACTTTACTATAAAATATTATGAAAAGGTAAATTTCGTGAGGTTCGAGTAGTAATTCTTTTAGAAAGTCAAGTCACATTAGTGTGAAAAATTAATACCGCGATATCCGACTTACACGTAGGTGGAGCCGCGGGGAACTGCTTATAAAAATTATATGTATGTCGAGTCATTCCCCCAGTATTCTTTATATGTATGGGCCCACCAAAGGTAGTACTTTATCTACATAATCATAAAAAATAATAAACATAAAAAAACGTTTGAACCTCCCAATAATATCACTGTACTCAGTAACATGGTGTAGTATATTGCAATGACATTAAAATTAAATTCTTTGAATGTAAAATAATATTTTGCTCAAATGTCATGATAGTTATATTGACCCGTAGAATAATATTTGTACCTACGCTTGTTGATAAACGGTGCTTTATTTCTGATTAGTCTTAAGAAATGAACTTAAGGTTATCAAGCTCACCATGTGTGCCATGCTTATCGCCATGAGTGGTTACGTTCAGTTACGACATGCCACCAGTGTCTACAATGAATGACAAATAAATGATATCGCGCATCGTCTTGGCACATTTTAATATAAAAGAAATGAAACAAGTTAATTATAACTGAGACTAGCAATTTAACACCCGTATTAAATTCTGATTCCTGGAATTTTAATTATCCCTAAATCTACCTAGGATAGAAGTCTTGATAAACCCTGTGAGGGTGTATTTTCGAAATGAAATTTTCTTGAAATTTATTTCATCTATCATCACATTTTTTTGGCACATACATATAGCAATTTAGTCCTTCGAATTACTTGTTTTAAATTTACACCTGCCATACACAGTTTTGCAACACCCAAAGATTGTTGACTGGGAAAAAAATCCTATGGTATCAAGTCCGCCTTGTGCAAAATGTTTGCAGGAATTTAAAAAAAAAATAATTAGCATTGGATTGAGTCAGGACAATGAATGGTTTATTAAGTATATTCGTGAAGAAAGAAATAACGTTTAACAATCGTGAGTCTGTAATATTAGCTTAACTTGTAACTGTTTTTTATTGATAGGCATTTAAAAAAGTTAAACCTGGGGTGCAAGAAGTTTAATAAAAAACATTGATAGATAAACCAGTAAGATAAAAGTGCTAACTTATAAAAAATCTTGCAATTGCAACATTATTGTTATATAGCCGAAAAAAATATACAAAATGAATGTTGGCACACGTCACAAAACTCGCCGGTGGGATTTCCTCTCAGGATAAATGTATGATGAGCACGGTCATTTGTTTCTTAGTATAAGTTTTCTATGCATATTCAGTCGCCATCGAAAATATTAATTTACTTAATTCGATCCCGAAGAAATTAGTGTTTTAGGCTCACCTCACTACTATGCCGCCTGTTGATCGAGACCTAGTAGTCTCGATCTTCATGAAAAAACAAACTATTCGTATCCACAAAGAGTTTTTTCGAGCCTGGGTATTTTATCCATCCTTTTTTGAATTTGATTAATAGATGACGATTGATAATGATTATATAAAAAGTAGAAAACTATGAAAAGCACTTAAATTTTACACCAACTTTAGGACCAGAGTCGTGGATGCAGGTGAAACGACTAAAAAAAACCTAGTCAATATACTCCATAAGTTTCTTTCTGATACCCTAGGTTAGCAAATGTATAAAAAAAAAGTATTAATTATGAACATGTCTTATCCGTTATCAGTGACCCCCCCATATACCGATGGTTGTTTATTTGGGTTGAACCTCCTCAATGGAATCCAGACAATCCAGCCAGGGTCTAGGTCACAACCTCGTACTGATTCACCACATATAGGAATAACAACACTAGATAGATAATGAGGGCAAAGAATTGATGTCATTACTTGACATAAACACATAAAATATACATACTATGTTAGTACGTATAAGAACATTTTTTACATGTACATATTTGCCACAAATATAGGCAAATGTAGTAATGTTGGTTGTTTGGTTGTATCAACCTAGATTTGTCAGGGTCAAAATATTTGTTGCTTCAGCAACGCAACATCTCATCTCAATAGCAACATCAATTTTAATTAATGGATATCATAAGGAAGAATAGTTTAGAAGCTTGCGTAATTGAACTACATTTTTTTTTACCGTTAGTAGATAATTTTTAATGTTGTATCAAATCACATCCTCTTACATTAGAAGACTATCGAAAGGTACGTGAGAACCAATGGTGGTCGTACTTTTTTAGCCTTTTTATTCTATGAACTTTCAATATTTTTTAATCGAATAACTTCGACTCGTCTCATCTCTTCGTAATATTTTTTCGACAACTATGTAGATAAACCGACTGCAAGGGTTTACGTATCCTGACCAAGTCTTCAGATGGCCTGGTGCGAGATTATTACTTATGTACTTAATGGCAAGCCGCAGGCCGCGCGCGGCGTTGTGATTGGCCCGCACTGAATTCTTCACCAATCGTAATGCCGAATGCGCTCGCCATCGAGAGTTACTTGATGTGAAATGGAGGACATGAAAGTTAAACAGCTTAGATTTACTCAAAAATCATGAAAATTTTAGTCGAAGCTTTAGAAACATACATTTTCAGTTACCGACGATAGCATATTATGACCTGTACTACCACCACTATTGTACTTTTTAGCGCCAGCCGCACAACACATACATTCGAGCCATTGGACTGCCTAGGTAGCGCAGTAGTAGCGTATGCGACTGCTGTGCTAGAGGTCTCGGGTTCGATTCCTGAGTCGGACCAAATATTTGTATGATCTGCAAATATTTGTTTCGGAGTTTGGGTGTTTTCTATGTATAATATATATGCATTTACAAAAAAAGTATATATGCATTGATATTTGTTGTATAGTACCCATAGTACAAGCTCTGCTTAGTTTGGGACTGGATGGCGTTGTGTGTTATAGTGTCCGAAAATATTTATTTATTTATTTCATAGCAGTAATGTACATAAAGTTTCATACCACGTGTCTCGAGGCAGTAATACAATTTGTAGCAGGCTGTCGAACTGTTTCAGCGATTCGACCAATTATCTGCTGAGCGCAGCCGCGCGGCCACCGCCCTGCGACGTGGAAGCGCCTGGCGGCAGTGCTCGTTCCTCCTTCCCCAACTAGTACGTATACCTATATCGAAATGTATATTTAAAAGAAAAACTTAATATAATATTTTTTTGCAGGTAAATCGTAACAGTCCATTCACTTAAAAGAAAACAAACCAATAAATTGTCGTTTCTTACTAAAGAAAGAACCTAATTGGTCAGGGGGCGAGGTTTAATCTATGCGTCATTATTTTCTTAATCCGAATGGATTTAAATTCATGTTACTTCAGTACTTCGTATCTAAACCCTATACCTAATAGTTATTTCTAAAATCAGTACGCTCTAAGTAAATTTGAGTTGCTTTTTACCCTACTGCGAAAGAAGGAGTGTAATGTTTTTCGAGTGTATTTATGTATGTATATTTCTTTGGGACGCTCTAGAGCCTAAACGGCTTGTCATATTTTTATGTGAGTGGTGTCAATAGGTTTGTTTCAGTCGTGAGAGAGACACAGGGTACATAAAAAAAAATCGTTACTTAGTTACTAAACGATTTGTATGTTTATATACAAATGTATGTAATCATGTTTGTATGTATGTATTCATATTGTGTGTGTTTACTATAGACACATGTATTAAGTATATATGTATAATTATTACTACTTACATTATTTCTTACTCAGGTACACCTTAGGCTACCTAAAATCGAATTACACAGTATTCGTACAAAGGTTGTCTGGAATACACCTCCTATTGTTATACCAATTGTAGTGTTTAATCTAGTTATGTCTGGATTTTTTCTATACTTAGTGGTGTTCAATAAAGCTGTACAAATAAAAAATAAATAAACGACGTTTCTGTAAAAAATATTTGAAAATATATTGTTAGAAAGTTCTTATATGAAACTTCAATATAATGCTCAAAACTGTCTGTAAACATTTTTATAAGTTTGTGTGTGTTGTAAGATGCAAACAGTGAATAGATTATTTTACTGATTCTTCAGTTATTAACTAGTTAAAACTGATAATTAAGCCCATACCATATTACGTCAAAAATACTGTGTTAATCAATCGAACGGCATTGCGAGCCTGTTATACAATCAGCTGTATTGCTAACGTATAACGTAAAGGTTCATTGACCTCGCGGGCTTTGTCATCATACAATACCGTTTCAAGATTGCAGGTGCCATACATTACGTAGTACTAATACTGTGTATAAAGTATATTATTAATATTATAAATCCTTAATCTTGCATTTTTATGATGAATTTACTTCTGCACCGTGACAAGCACACACACAAAGTATAAAGTCAGGTATAATATAGGGTATTTCATTACGTATATCTTGCACCTGTATGTATATAAAATAGTTAGGTAAATAAGTAAGGGGTTGTCAATATATAACGGTTAATGGATATAGGAAGTTGATATTTATCCCGGCCCCCGAGTAATCAGGTTCTTTCTTTAGTTAGAAACTAATATGTATTTTATTATTTAAACTTCGTATATTAGGCTTATAATAGGCCAATACCTCCTTTCTAAAGTGAGTCCAGCAGTGGACTATAAAGGTTAGTTGATGATGACACGTGATTTACGTATTAGGCCTGACAAAGCTTAAAATATGGATAACAGCTTTATAACTTAAATTGGAAGATACAGGTGTGGGTAATATATTAGCTATTCAGAGGTTTAATATTGTAAATTACCCTATGTTGCAGTGAGGCTTCAAAGGGTCAAGGAGCAGCGGCCATCGGAGGCGGAGGAGGAGGTGGAGGAGGAGGCGGAGGAGGAGGTGGAGGCGGCGGAGGAAGTGGAGGAGGCGGCGGCAGCACCAACGAGTACGGGCGCGGCGGTGGCGGTGGCGGGGACGAGGCAGATGGCGAGGCACAGTGATGGCCAGCGCGACCCTGTTGCATATCAATTCCATAATCTTGTTATTTTTTACCAAAAAAGAAGAAAAAATTAAGATACTCGTCGCTCGGCGTCCGCTACCCGCTGGAGTCGCGGACGGGCTCCCGTCGATCGTTTGAAAAGATTTATATTTATTTTCGCGATGTCGCGACGAAGAACGACGGCGGTGAGTTGCCCGTGTAAAATATTCATATTTATTTAGGTGATATTTTTCTATTGGCTACTGATAAGATTTTATCTCGTTATGTATCCGCCGGTCGCGCCGGGGGTACATTGTCGTTTGTAAGGAAGGGGAGTGGAGTCGTGCCCGAAGCTCTAGCAATAATTTATCAGGTTCCTAAGACATGTTTTGTAGTTAGATTCTATTGCACGAATTTTCGCAAACACTGCCGCTTTATTTCTAAATTGTTTTTTATAGACTTGAGTCAGTCTCTATACTGCTTTCTTTATTTTATGTTTAATATAAATCGAGTCATTTTCAACGTTACGTTAAAATTTTTAAATGAGGCATTTAAGTGCTGTATGAGGGACCGTTGCAATTGCAAAGTAAATATATCAAAATGGCATAATTTTAGAGCTATCTTATAGATATTATAGTCATTTCGTTTTATAGGTGTAAATGATAATAAAGAATTTATTTTGGAGCGTCAAGGTTTGGATAATGTAAAGTCTTTGGAGAGCTGTGATCAAGATGGATATAAAGCAGTCATATTTTTAAAATATACATTTAAGAGTTATAACGTAATTATACTATTGTACAGGAGGTCTGTATAATGTAATGTCGGTGGGCGCCAGCCCGCACTCGCGCCTACACATGTATTTATCATATCAAGAAAAGCAATAACTATTATTTGATAAAGAACGATTTATTTCACTTTTAAATACTATTTTAACCAAGTTGTTATAAATGTAGCTAGTAAATTGGAAAGATCTCTTGAGAAGTCCACGGTCATATATAGAGTTCTTTTGAACAATAACTAAATTCTCATAATGATATAGTCTCACATTTATGTCATATCAATATGTAAAACTTAGGTTTTTCACTATTTTGTACATCTTGTACGAACTACATAATCATATCTTTGGTTCAGATCACAGAAATCGGCAACTAGCACTATAGGATGTACTCGGGGCCGGATCTGGTCTAAATACTAAGTAAATACTAAGTCTAAGCGTTCAACAAATAGTTGAGACGCTGTTTGTAATTTTATATACGGTGTAAGTCAGTGTGGACTTGCCTGTCCAGGGCCTGAGAGGCCGGTGTTGGCGGCAAGTCTCGTGAGCCAGTGCTATGTGACGGAACTGTGTACAGACGTATTGCCTTTTCTGTGATCTGGCCGGTGGCGTGTACGCGCTACACAGTACACTATTTGCACGTCTTTAGCAGTCACCCATAAGAGATTGGTGTACCTATGAATAAGTTACAGTTACCAGAGTTAGGATATATAGTAGTCACGCAGTGCTACGTAGTAAAATCTTACTAATGTGTAATATTTTACGATGCCAATTGAAAGTCTTAATGCTCAATTTTGCCAAATTTTACTTGCCGAGAATGCGTCTTGTCTATTTAATTTCGTGTTTTAATGTTTGCTATAGCACACATTCCCGTTTGTAAAATCTCCTTAAGGTATTCAAAAGTGAGAAGGGAATGGTCAGTTTGCTCAATATATGAAATATTTATATTTCTTTTATAGTTCATAACACATTCACATAGAACATGAAAATTGTTTTTGGCCCAAGAAATTTATATCGTTAGAAAATTAAATGAAATATCTAATTGTAATTTAGGAAGGTTAAATTGAGAGTTAAAAGAATTTGCAAATTATATATGTATTTGTGACGAATGCTCGATATGCAATACGTTAATTTAGTGCCAAATGATAAGTTAACTGGTAGCAATATATTGTATCCTAATGCTCTTGTGTAATTTCTCAAGTAGTGTTAATGACCTATGAGGTTTCGAAGGTTTCTTTTACAAGACTATAATATATTTATACAGGGAAAGTGTTAGGTATGTATTGTTGTTTGGAGTTGAAGAGTGTTGTTGGGGTAAAATACTCATCGAGTTGGAGTGTACAAGTAACTTGTCCGGCTTTAATATGTACGAAAACTCGACGGAAACCAAACTCCTTTTGAGTCGGGGTATTATCTCTGCAGGTGGCCACGCTTTTGCTGAGTTATTTCTACACTCTGCTCTACATAGCACTGAATGAGCAATGGAACAAGAGAATTTATTTACTCAAATAAGTTTTTTTTTAATTATTTACGATAATTTTGTACTAAATTTTAATATACATTATTTTGCATTTTATGATTATAATGGCAGCTGTCCATATCATGTGAACGATGCAATCGTTTGCTAATGTTTAGGGTTTCATAAATAAATTTAAAAGAATACATCGAACATGACACATTGGGCACAAATATCGTAAAAAGTATTTACTTTTTCTTTGCTTGCTATATTGTATGATAATCGAATTCTAAATGAACACTCGCTGATACTCGAAGTTAGTAAGCTTTGTGAAACCCTATTAGCGATAAAGCCGTGGGCGGGCGGCCGGCGCTGGGCGGCTGCGTGACGCGATGCTTTGTGACGTCACGGCCCCCGCCCGGTCCCGACCGCGCCCACACTTAGTTTTCACTGAGCAAAAATCTATAAACTTTTGTATATAAAGAGAACAACATCGATGCCACTGTGCTCTGAGAGGACACAGCGTTGTGCCAAAATTACGTGCTAGTCTTTAAAAACAAATGTTGTTATCATTTTTCAGATTTTATTTAGTCCAGAATGTGTTTGTTCCTGTGCTGTGAAAATATTTCCTAACAAACCAACACTCGTGATGGTGGTGGGTGAGGGCAATGTGGTCGTATTATAAACGGTTCTTAGTTATAGTCTATTAGAATTTTAAAATGGAAATTAAATTTCCTCACTGAGTTTCGTTAGATATATCATTCGATATATTATTAGTCTAGGGCGGTGATGATTAATTCGTTTGTCAAATTAAGGCTTATCGATTCTTCGTTTTAAAATTGACCACATTGTAAGTTTAAATCGACAATTATAATCAGAACTATCTAACTATAATCAAACATGCACTTTAAAAAATCGACACATTCTGTCTGTGATATTATGTTTTCTATTAGTTAGATTAGATGTAGGTACTCATTGACATAGGCGCAATGGCCGTTAAATTTATAAGTAATTTGAATTCTCTATCAAATATATTTTATTAATAATTTGATAGAGATAATATTTTATATTTCATCAACCGACTTTTATTACTAAGATTATATACAGATTACACAGTTAATCGGTTCTCGTATATCTTCCAAAAAAAGTTCGTTTCGCCATCGGTTGTGGCTGTTGTAAACACGTCTGGCTGTCATTGTCTTTCATACGATCGTCCTGTAGAACAATTGATATATTGTGGTTAGATTTGTCAAGACTTAAGAGTTATTTTTAAGAAGGCTCGAAGCATAATGAAAACGCCAGATATCCTACAAGATTGCAGCTTTATTAATAATTATCATGTTCTGTATTGTAGTTGTCGATAATTAAATATAGTGTTATTAGAAGTTGAGTACTCAAGTCGTTTTGTTAGAGTTATGAAGGGTTGTGTTGGTTTGTTGTTATATTTATAGTATTTATGAAAAATGCACATATTGATTTAGCTTTGAGCTTGTGCAATATTATTCCAAATTGTTTATAGAAGAACTGTTATTATTATTTCTAAATTGTTATATATTTTTATAATCATAAAAGACAAAGGCAACTTAAATTATATTTTTGTTGTGCATTTATTATCAAATGTTTATAACCACAAACTCATTGTGGACTGTAACGTCTGCGTATGTGAAAACTGTTAATTAGGTACAGTATGTTTTTTTATATGCTAATATTGTGAGTCAATTCTAGTAATGTTAATGTTCCCTTTTATTTAGAATAATTTACGTTAATAAACAAATTAATCTAAGATTGCTCAATCAAGATGCAATGCTAACTGCAATGTAGTTGTACGGAAATAATTTTTTATTTGACCTTTATATTATTTATCTGATATTTCAGTTATTAATTTGTGAGTTATGGCAGCGCATGTTAGTCTTACGTTTATTCTTAAGAGAGGCCAAATGTTGACTTGCTTATGTGAGACTGTTTTGCCAAGAATCAGAAAGTATATTATTACCTACATTGTTTTAAAATAAATGCTTTTATATAAAATGTTGTTTTTTTTGTAAATTTATCATGTCTAACTAAATAGATTAGTAAATTTATTTACTAAGACAGTTATATTGCAGGTGTAGGTACTTATTTTCAGCCTGCCGGTCTAGTGCCACTGGTATAAGTTTCAGTGCGTACATTAAATCGAGTCACCCGAACGAAGTTGCCGGCTTTTGAGATGGGACAATGTTTTTTACGCGACGATAAATTATATTAGTCCAAGGAAAATTGAATTAGTGAACCGGTTATCATCATCATCATCATCAGCCTATCGCAATCCACTGCTGGACATAGGCCTCTCCAATTTCACGCTACTTAGTTCGATCTATGGCTTCTCGCATCCAGCTCCTGCCAGCCGTCTTGCGCAAATCATCGCTCCACCTGGCTTGTGGACGTCCTACACTACGTTTGCCGAGACGCGGTCTCCACTCAAGAACTCGTTTACCCCAACGGTAATGCTGTGGGCGGCAAATGTGGCCAGCCCACTGCCACTTCAGCTTGCTAATCCTGTGGGCTACGTCGATGACCCTGGTTCTTTGTCGGATCACCTCGTTTCTAATGCGATCCCTTAGAGAAACGCCGAGCACGCTCTCCATTGCACGCTGAGCGACTTTGAACGTATGGACCAGTCGAACCGTAAGTGTCCACGTTTCGGCTCCGTATGTCATTACGGGTAGGACGCACGCATTGAAGACTTTCGTCTTTAGGTACTGTGGGATCGACGATGAGAAGACCCGACGAAGTTTCCCAAACGCTGCCCAACCTAGCTGGATTCTTCTGTTCACCTCGTCCTCAAAGCTGTTTCTACCTAACTGCAAAGCCTGCCCGAGGTATACATATTTTTGAACAACTTCGAGAACGGCACCGTGTACCTCAACCGATTCCGGTAGTACATGTTCATTGAACATGACCTTGGTCTTGTCGAAGTTCATCCGTAGGCCGATGCGCACAGACGAGTCAGCCAGGTCGTTCAGCATCTGTTGTAGGTCCTGCAGCGTTTCTGCCATGATGACGATGTCATCTGCAAATCGCAAGTGAGAGATGTATTCGCCATTGATGTTGATACCGCGCCTTTTCCAGTGCAGCGTCTTAAACAAGTCCTCCATTGCATTAGTGAATAATTTCGGGTATATAACGTCCCCTTGCCTCACTCCTCGATACAATGGTATGGGTCTTGTATGCTGATCCTGTACTTGGACGGACATAGTAGCGGCTTTGTAGAGACATTTCAACACTTGGATGTACCGCCAATCTACTTGGCAACGCTGCAGGGACTCCAGAACAGACCAGATCTCGATCGAGTCAAAGGTCTTTTCATAGTCCACAAATGCTAAGGGGCTGATTATACTCTTCGGTCTTCTGTATTATCTGCCGCACTGTGTGGATGTGGTCTATGGTGCCATATCCGCTCCGAAACCCAGCCTGCTCCGGTGGCTGGTATTCGTCGAGTCTTCGCGCAAGACGGTTCGTGATGACTCTTGAAAACAGCTTATAGACGGGGCTCAGGAGGGAAATGGGCCGATAGTTCTTCAACATGGTTTTATTTCCCTTTTTGAAGAACAGGACGACCACACTCCTACTCCACGCCTCTGGAGTCCTCCCTTCGAACAGGACAGCGTTGAAAAGCTTTTGGAGCGCCTTTAATACCGGTTTTCCTCCAGCCTTTAACAGCTCTGTAGTAACGCCATCCTCTCCAGGGGCTTTTCCATTTTTCAACTGTCTAAGAGCCATCTCGATTTCGTCAATGCTGACTTCTGGCAGGTCTTCGGTGAAGTGGCGTGTTAATGTGGCTCGAGGGTCCTCATTTTCGGGATCAGGTCGAGATGCATGCGAAGCGTACAAATCGCCATAGAAGCTTTCTACTTCCGAAAGGACAGCCAGCTTGGAAGCAACGACTTCTCCGCTTACTGTGGTCAGCTTCGTCAAATGGCTTCTTCCAAGAGATTTTACAAACACTTTTGACCCCCGATTCTGCTCGATTGCTCTTTCAATCAAAAGAGTGTTGGAGCATCGGAGGTCGTGTCGTACACGCTTACTAATCTCTCGGTTTAGAGTCCGCTTTGCCGATGAAGTGACTGGCGGGTTCTCACGTCTTTCCTACATTAACCCTAGAGTCCTCTCTGAAAGTTTCGACTTCGTGCCTGTACGCTGCATTTGACAAAATCTCGTACCTTCACTCCTGAGGATTCGAACCACATTTTCAAGGTTCTGGTTTACGTCTTTTGTGGTTTCCATGGCAACAAATCGGTTTCCAGATTTGACTGGAATTTTTCAGATCCCATCTCGACTTGGAGCATAGTTGGTCGGAGCCTGGATTTCATCATGCGGACACGTTTAGCCTTGAAGTTGACATTCAGAGAACCTCGTTAACCGGTTAGCTTCATTTAAATTAATATGATAACTATGCACCAAAGTAAGACGGCAATTTGAATGCCTTAAAAATCTGTGTTCCACGGAGTGAGTGAGGATGCCGGAGGCCCAAACCTCTCTCCCATCATCTCTTTAAATTAATATAATAACTATGCACCAAAGTACAACGGCAATTTGAATGCCTTAAAAATCCGGCGATCGACGCTCACAACTGCAAGTTGATATCTATTCTGAATATTGCTTTCTGTGTTTGATAAATACTAACGTGTGCGTCGAGTGCGCCGCTGTGTGACAGTGTGTGTGAGTGTATGAGTTGTCATTTATTAATGACGTTCATACGACACGAATCTAGACATTTGATTGTCTCGGTGTGCGCGGTGGTAATGTATGCAGCTGGGAGATCGTTTTTTGTTTTTGCGAAAGACGGTCCCCATTTCATGTCATCCACATTTTTTTCTATTTTTTATCATTAATTCCATCACGACGAAGACTTAGAATTGAAGACTTGAAATACTTGACATTGGCAGAAATAGCTGATCCGGCTGATTGCCATATCATCATAAGAAGAAGAATGTATGCGGCTGCTGTGCTTGAGGTTTCAGGTTCGATTACTAGCTCAGCCTAAATGTTCGTATAATCTACAAATAATGATAGTAATATTTCAGATTACATACACAAATAAATAAAATAGGAGTGTCCATTTGTAATATTAAAATAACCTATTTTTACTTAACGCATATGTAAGTATACACGGTTCATATGCCAAAATTTTTTTCTCAATTTTTGTCTGTCTGTCTGTTTGTTCCGGCTAATCTCTGGATCGGCCAGACCGATTTTGGCGGCACTTTCACTGATAGGTAGCTGATGATATAAGGAGTTACTTAGGCTATTTATTTTAGGCTACCTTAGGCCCGCGGCGTTACCCGCAGTACGGCAATAACCGCTGGTAGCACCGAGGGGTTCAGCTAGGTTTTATTAGTAAGTCGACACTGCCTCCGCCCTAGGGCGACTTTTGCCCAACCTGGGTGGAGCCAGTGTCGCAACGAGAAGCCTCTTCACGGGGGTGGTCCGGTCGATGGCGCTGTATGGCGCACCGGTGTGGGCGTCGGCTCTGACTGCCCAGAATAAGGCGCCTCTGGCGCCCTCAGAGGGTATTGGCGGTCAGAGCCATACGCGGATACCGCACGGTGTCGACCGAGGCGGCGTGCGCCTTGGCCGGTACACCCCCGTGGGATTTGGAGGCGGAAGTGCTCGCCGAAGTTTATCGACGGGTGGCTGAATTCCGGGCGGAGAGTGGCATGCGCCCTCCGCCCGAAGAGGTACGCGAGTGGCGTGAAGCCGCCCGTCGAGCCACTATGGTTTGGTGGTCGTCGCGGCTGGAGGCTCCACGTGCTGGCTTCGCCACCGTGGAGGCGCTCCAGCCCGTCATCCTCGAGTGGGCAGGGCGGCAGCACGGGACCCTTTCCTTCCGACTGACGCAGGTGCTTTCCGGGCACGGTTGCTTCGGGAAGTACCTAGCACTCGGTCGCCAGGAGGGAATTGAGTCCCGCCTGCCACCACTGCGACTGCAGTGAGGACTCGGCCCAGCACACGCTGGC
>PKRV01000480.1:462604-515313 GCA_003709505.1 Hyphantria cunea
CTCGGACTAGTCGGTGATCGCTACCGGTGTTAAACCTATTGAGCACTGAGACGTCTCTGAATATGTGCCTCCTGTCCGTTATGATGAAATCGATCTCATTTTTTATCATAGCGTCCGGGCTTTTCCACGTCCACTTTCTTTGGGGCCGCTTCTCGAAAAATGAGTTCATCAAAAACAGCCCCTCCCGCTCGAGAAAGTTGATGAGCATTTGCCCCCTATGATTCCTGTTTCCAAATCCATGGGATCCTATTACCGATTTGCCGCAAGTTTGTACTCCCACTTTGGCGTTGAAGTCACCCATAACAACGTACATATGCCAAATTTTATTTCTGACTTTTTGTCTGTCTGTCTGTTTGTTCCGGCTAATCTCTGGATCGGCCAGACCCATTTTGGCGGCACTTTCACTGATAGGTAGCTCATGATATAAGGAGTAACTTAGGCTACCTTAGGCCCGCGGCGTTACCCGCAGTACGGCAATAACCGCTGGTAGAACCGATGGGTTCAGCTAGGTTTTATTGGTAAAATTACGTGTGTTCATTTTTTGCTTTATTTTGTCGAATACAATTAAATAATTAAATTTTGTCGAATCTTCTTTAGGGAATCGTTAATGAAAGTACAGACTAGTAATGCTTTATTTAGATTTCTTTTTACCGCGTCCATTTTAAAATATATGAGAATATCTCGAGAACCGGTAGAGAAAACCGAGTAGATAGGTCATTGTGATGCATTCCGTGCAGTGTGGTTCATTCAGTAGGTAAACCAGGCTAATCACTAAGAACACTATATTCCTGTTGTTAAACCTACCGTTCACATTACATCCGTTATCGTTATTAATAAAAAGATATATTCCATAAGATGAATTTGCTAGTATAATTATTAGACACTGTCAAAAAAAGAAAATCGTTAACAAAAGAAATGAAGATTGATAAAATAAATGAAGATCACGTATGTTTATATTTTTAGCTTATACAAAGAAAAATAAAAGAGTTGAAAACACTAGACTCCAGAGCCGTAAAACCTATTAACTTCAAAGAGGTCAATGGCAACAACGTTGATAACAACAAACATGGACGACTTGTCAGATTAGTTCCATTTATCGCCGTGGGACTTCTTTCGTGAGACCGAGACGGTATTTACGTTCTGTGAGTGAGAATTGTGTCATCTTCATGAACGTATTTCATCAAATAAATCATATTTGCTTATTTCTAATCTAGTTACTACAATTTTTATGCCTTTGAAGCTAAGCTCTTTTTTGCAAGCAGTTTAATAGATGGCGTTTCCACAGCCTAACGCACAAAGAGGTTAGATGAACAATAATCTTATTTGATAATTGATGATCAAATTTAATACGAAAGTTAGCTTGATTTAAAATAGAGTCACAGTTAGTATTTATTTGAGAAAGAGAACATAGATATTTGGAATCAAACAAGCAGTTTAACACTTGATAATCGGCAATTTAATAACAGTAAGTACATCTGTTTTTGCCAGAATTAACTAACAGGAAGATATTAGAAGAACTCCAGTTGAAGAAGCAGATGCT
Source organism: Hyphantria cunea (assembly GCA_003709505.1). Taxonomy (NCBI): domain Eukaryota; kingdom Metazoa; phylum Arthropoda; class Insecta; order Lepidoptera; family Erebidae; genus Hyphantria; species Hyphantria cunea. The sequence continues at coordinate 464,145 of PKRV01000480.1, forward strand.
ACTTAAGCAGGGTGCTGTGGCTCCACTTACTGCTACCTCCATATCACTAACACAGCCTAGCCCTGTCAGCCAGCTGCCTATGTGCTCAATACCTCCTGTATCTGCCACTGCTGTGAGTTTATTAGTTTTTGTTAAATTATGATTTAATGTTCACCCAAATTTATATTCAATAGTTATTGCTTTAGCACATAATATATGTATATCATCATATAGTAATTTAAACGTACCTAACAATACAAGAAGTATCCAAGAATATAGAACACATAAGTTAAAATATTACTAAGCAGACAAAAAAGTTATGACATTATTTAAATACTAGCTGAGACCCACTGTATTATCTGCGGTACAAAGATAATGTGTGACTTGTATTGTTATAAATTGTAATCTATGTGTTATTCTGTGTATAAGCTATATTCTTGTAAAGTTTGATTAAAATCCATTTAGTAGGTTTTATGTAAAAGAGTTACTAAAATGGTTATATTGAATGTGTGAAAAAGTTATTGACTATATTTTTTATGTAGATAATTTAGGTAGAACGAAACTGTCTGTATTGGATGAAAAGAAGGAATTACAAAGAAATTTTGTTATCCAGAAATTTTATAGATAGATAAGATCAAATTGTTTACAAATATTTATAGGTAAAAGAAGACAATTGTGCAGTAAATGACACATCTCAGTTGTGGAAGTGATAATTTAAGGCTTAATATTTTTTTGGACTTTTTCTGCCTGATCAATATTAAATTTGTAATTAAGATGCAACATGGTGCTGTAAACAATTAACTGTACATAACTAACCTATAAGATTTTAGGGTATTTTCTATTAGAAAAGGTTTAGACATTCTATTAATGAATCCCAAACTTCCGAATGCCCCATGTTCAATGTCAATGTACATATGATGATGATGAAAACATATGTATGTGCTTTAAGTAACCTTTGTTGATGTCATAATCAATTAAATTGTGGTGTTTGCAAAATTTTTGATTTGTGGGTATATTAACTAAACATTTATCTGAATTGAGGCTTGCAGGTGAAAGTCTGATAAGTACTTAGCCTGCAAAAGAGAAACGCAAATTTTGGAATAGTGGCGTTTTTCTCAATATAATCTCCATTAAGCGCGATACACTTGACTTAGTGATGCTCCAGATTTTTTATCCAGTCTAAAAAAATACGTTTTCTCGATGTCTGCAAAGAATACTCCCGTGGCGGCGATGACCTCCTCATTCGACTCAAATTTCTTTCTTCAAACTTTGAAAACAAAAAGTAGTCGCACGGGGCCAATTCGGGAGAATACAGTCGATGGGGCAGCAGTTCATAGCCCAATTTCACCAATTTGGCCGTGGCGACATAGGAGGCTTATACCTCCTATGTCGCCACGGCTCGTTACTATGGCGGATGAGCACTTTTTTCTTCGACAAATGCGGTCGTTTTTCTGCAATTCAGCGTCGAATCGGCCCAATAATTCAGCATAGTAGAGCTCTGTGACTGTTTTGCCCTTCTCCAGGTAGTCTATATAGAACACACCTTTTGAATCCAAGAAAATTGTAGCCATCAGCTTTCGCCGGGTGAAGTCCACTGTTTTTTAATGTTTCTTGGTCTTCCTGAAAAACTGATCCACGTTTCGTAGACCGTGACGAAACGACGCAGAAAATCCTTCGGATTGCGCTTCAACACCGTCAAAGACATCTCTGAAGTGGTCTCACTGTCGCACCTTGGCGCCGACAGATTTCTCGTGCCCAAAATCTCATGTAGGATATGAAGCACACGGTCTTTTGAGATGCCTACTTTTTCAGCAGTCTCGCACAACTTCAATCGACGGTCTGCCAGTACGAGATCGTGCTTACGTAGCCGTTTTCAGAGCACCAGGGCGTGACGCATCAAAAACCGACGTGAGATCACGTTGAAACTCTACACACATAATCCAAGCCTTGTCAAAACAAAATGCGAGTCCGATTTGATTTTGACAAAAGCATGGCCCCTTCCGGAGGCTAAGTAACTATCGAACCGCCCGGGTATATAATTAATGCTGCATGGTTCGGTTGCACTTTATACTTTTCTATTAAATACATCAAAAAATTTATAACTACTCCAGTAATGAGTGAGATATATTTTACTTTTTAGGGTTTCCCTCAACTACCAGAAGCTAACATTGTAAATACTAGTCATCGAGCAGCATTACAACACGCCAACGCCACCTCTTGTGGCTATTTTGTCTCTCAAGACTCTTCATTTGGGAACCAGATTCTTCCAGTTCTGCCTAGATTTGATAACAAGTAAATAGTAGTAATAGAAACCATGTCTGCTGTAATGAAGTTGAAGACTCTTCGGTGCCTCTTACAGGAGTTAGATGGGTTTTCTACACCCAAAATTCAATATGAACAGTATGAGACATCAGCAGAAGTCGCTGCTACTGCACTTTACGACATACAGGTGAGTAATCATTGTGAATTTACTGGTTTTCTTTTTAAATAACTTACTGAGAAAAAAATATACATTTATATTATTTTAAATGCATTTTCCTTTTACAGGTGAAGATTGCTTAAAAATTGATGAAATAAGTATTTTGGCAGGTTTAAAGCTAATTATAAATAAATACTAATGGTCGTTTCTTTTCTTGGCCGACCGAAAAGCAATGTGTAGATTGGCGTCCAAGGCTGCACGGATCTGATCAGTCCATCAGCATGTCCATAGGCATGATGACAAGTACCAAGAACCAATAACCACTAATTCAGATAATTAGTTATAAGTGGTTTTTGGTACTTGTGTAGTGAAGCTAATAAAGTATAAAAACCGTATTTATTTTCATATTTAGAGCGAGATTAATAGTTAATTAACGAAAATAAAACTACAAAATAAAGCAAACCGCCATGTTAAGTNGCTTCAGTGCGGGCTGGCGCTGGGAGGGGTCCGGATGGCGTAAGAAAGCGGTTCCCGGATCCCTCTCGTCTCAGGCGCAGAGTGGCACACCGTGGTGGTTTAGTGGGTAGTCTGGTTGGTGTCAGTCAGGAGTCCCACACGAAGCGAACCCCCTGTACCCGCAGGGGGGGAGCAAGTGCGTAAAGGCATTACACCACGTCAAAAAAAAAAAAAAAGGTTTTATTAGTAAAATTACGTGTGTTCATTCTTTGCTTTATTTTATCGAATACAATTAAATAATTAAATTTTGTCGAATCTTCTTCAGGGAATCGTTAATGAAAGTACAGACTAGTAATGCTTTATTTAGATTTCTTTTTACCACGTCCATTTTAAAATATATGAGAATATCTCGAGAACCGGTAGAGAAAACCGAGTAGATATGTCATTGTGATGCATTCCGTGCAGTGTGGTTCATTCATTAGGTAAACCAGGCTAATCACGAAGAACACTATATTCCTGTTGTTAAACCTACCGTTCACATTACATCCGTTATCGTTGTTAATAAAAAAATATATTCCATAATATGAATTTTGTTAGTATAATTATTAGACACTATCAAAAACAAAAGAAAATCGTTAAAAAAGGAAATGAAGATCGATAAAATAAATGAAGATCACGTATGTTTATATTTTTAGCTTACACAAATAAAAATAAAGAGTTGAAAACACTAGACTCCAGAGCCGTAAAACCTATTAGCTTCAAAGAGGACAATGGCAACAACGTTGATAACAACAAACATGGACGACTTGTCAGATTAGTTCCATTTATCGCCGTGGGACTTCTTTCGTGAGACCGAGACGGTATTTACGTTCTGTGAGTGAGAATTGTGTCATCTTCATGAACGTATTTTATCAAATAAATCATATTTGCTTATTTCTAAACTTGTTACTACAATTTTTATGCCTTTGAAACTAAGCTCTTTTTTGCAAGCAGTTTAATAGATGGCGTTTCCACAGCCTAACGCACAAAGAGGTTAGATGAACAATAATCTTATTTGATAATTGATGATCAAATTGAATACGAAAGTTAGCTTGATTTATAATAGAGTGACAGTTAGTTTTTATTTGAGAAAGAGAACATAGATATTTGGAATCAAACTAGCAGTTTAGCACTTGATAATCGGCAATTTAATAACAGTAAGTACATCTGTTTTTGCCAGAATTAACTAACAGGAAGATATTAGAAGAACTCCAGTTGAAGAAGCAGATGCTACTTAAGCAGGGTGCTGTGGCTCCACTTACTGCTACCTCCATATCACTAACACAGCCTAGCCCCGTCAGCCAGCTGCCTATGTGCTCAATACCTCCTGTATCTGCCACTGCTGTGAGTTTATTAGTTTTTGTTAAATTATGATTTAATGTTCACCCAAATGTATGTTCAATAGTTATTGTTATAGCACATAATATATGTATATCATCATATAGTAATTTAAACATACCTTACAATAGAAGAAGTATCCAAGAATATAGAACACGTAAGTTAAAATATTACTAAGCAGACAAAAAAGTTAAGACATTATTTAAATTCTAGCTGAGCCCCACGGTATTACCTGCGGTACAAAGATAATGTGTGACTTGTATTGTTATAAATTGTAATCTATGTGTTATTCTGTGTATAAGCTATATTCTTGTAAAGTTTGATTAAAATCCATTTAGTAGGTTTTATGTAAAAGAGTTACTAAAATGGTTATATTGAATGTGTGAAAAAGTTATTGAGTATATTTTTTATGTAGATAATGTAGGTAGAACGAAACTGTCTGTATTGGATGAAAAGAAGGAATTACAAAGAAATTTTGTTATCCAGAAATTTTATAGATAGATAAGATCAAATTGTTTACAAATATTTATAGGTAAAAGAAGACAATTGTGCAGTAAATGACACATCTCAGTTGTGGAAGTGATAATTTAAGGCTTAATATTTTTTTTGGACTTTTTCTGCCCGATCAATATTAAATTTGTAATTAAGATGCAACATGGTGCAGTAAACAATTAACTGTACATAACTAACCTACAAGATTTTAGGGTATTTTCTATTAGAAAAGGTTTAGACATTCTATTAATGAATCCCAAACTTCCGAATGCCCCATGTTCAATGTCAATGTACATATAAGATATATGTGGTTTACATGAAATGTTTTCATCCATTTCAATACCCCAGGGTATTGAAATGGATGAAAACATATGTATGTGCTTTAAGTAACCTTTGTTGATGTCATAATCAATTAAATTGTGGTGTTTGCAAAATTTTTGATTTGTGGGTATATTAACTAAACATTTATCTGAATTGAGGCTTGCAGGTGAAAGTCCGATAAGTACTTAACCTGCAAAAGAACTAGAAACGCAAATTTTGGAATAGTGGCGTTTTTCTCAATATAATCTCCATTAAGCGCGATACACTTGACTTAGTGATGCTCCAGATTTTTTATCCAGTCTAAAAAAATACGTTTTCTCGATGTCTGCAAAGAATACTCCCGTGGCGGCGATGACCTCCTCATTCGACTCAAATTTCTTTCTTCAAACTTTAAAAACAAAAAGTAGTCGCACGGGGCCAATTCGGGAGAATACAGTCGATGGGGCAGCAGTTCATAGCCCAATTTCACCAATTTGGCCGTGGCGACATAGGAGGTATAAGCCGGCTCGTTATTATGGCGGATGAGCACTTTTTTCTTCGACAAATGCGGTCGTTTTTCTGCAATTCAGCGTCGAATCGGCCCAATAATTCAGCATAGTAGAGCCCTGTGACTGTTTTGCCCTTCTCCAAGTAGTCTATATAGAACACACCTTTTGAATCCAAGAAAATTGTAGCCATCAGCTTTCGCCGGGTGAAGTCCACTGTTTTTTAATGTTTCTTGGTCTTCCTGATAAACTGATCCATGTTTCGTAGACCGTGACGAAACCACGCAGAAAATCCTTCGGATTGCGCTTCAACACCGTCAAAGACATCTCTGAAGTGGTCTCACTGTCGCACCTTGGCGCCGACAGATTTCACGTGCCCAAAATCTCATGTAGGATATGAAGCACACGGTCTTTTGAGATGCCTACTTTTTCAGCAGTCTCGCACACCTTCAATCGACGGTCTGCCAGTATGAGATCGTGCTGACGTAGCCGTTTTCAGAGCACCAGGGCGTGACGCATCAAAAACCGACGTCAGATCACGTTGAAACTCTACACACCCACGAAAGAGTCACCGTACACATAATCCAAGCCTTGTCAAAGCAAAATGCGAGTCCGATTTGATTTTGACAAAAGCATGGCCCCTTCTGGAGGCTAAGTAACTATCGAACCGCCCGGGTATATAATTAATGCTGCATGGTTCGGTTGCACTTTATACTTTTCTTTTAAATACATCAAAAAATTTATAACTACTCCAATAATGAGTGAGATATATTTTACTTTTTAGGGTTTCCCTCAACTACCAGAAGCTAACATTGTAAATACTAGTCATCGAGCAGCATTACAACACGCCAACGCCACCTCTTGTGGCTATTTCGTCTCTCAAGACTCTTCATTTGGGAACCAGATTCTTCCAGTTCTGCCTAGATTTGATAACAAGTAAATAGCAATAGAAACCATGTCTGCTGTAATGAAGTTGAAGACTCTTCGGTGCCTCTTGCAGGAGTTAGATGGGTTTTCTACACCCAAAATTCAATATGAACAGTATGAGACATCAGCAGAAGTCGCTGCTACTGCCCTTTACGACATACAGGTGAGTAATCATTGTGAAGTTACTGGTTTTCTTTTTAAATAGCTTACTGAGAAAAAAATATACATTTACATTATTTTAAATGCATTTTCTTTTTACAAGTGAAGTTTACTGAAATAAGTATTTGACAGGTTTAAAGCTAATTATAAATAAATACTAATGGTCGTTTTTTTTCTTGGCCGACCGAAAAGCCATGTGTAGATTGGCGTCCAAGGCTGTACGGATCTGATCAATCCATCTAATAGGCAAGATGACAAGTACCAAGAACCACTAACCACTAATTCAGATAATTAGTGGTTAGTGGTTCTTGGTACTTGTGTAGTGAAGCTAATAAAGTATAAAAACCGTATTTATTTTCATATTTAGAGCGAGAATAATAGTTAACTAACAAAAATACAACTACAAAATAAAGCAATCCGCCATGTTAAGTTGAAAACCAATCGGGAGAGTTACGCCACGTTTCTGTAAACATAATTTTGTTTGGATAGAATCGTTGATCACTTTACTGTTTTTAAATGCTATAATTGACACTGGTTGACAAATGGTGACGTCGTGCATGAATTTATACTTAAAATTTAAATCGCATTTTGTTTTCAACTAAAACTTAAACTTTTCTACAAATATGATTGTTTTTGCCGAACATCATAAAACATTTTTTTAAATTAGTCATCATGCCTTTTGGACTACGTCCTCTTAGTCTTCTTTCCGTCAACTTTACCGGTGACCAACTAAAGAATTCAAGAACCTTTCGCTAGCTTATATAAGAGAACATTTTTTTTTATTTCAGATCAAATTTGAGTCACTAGAAAACTGCTCAGTGTTAGATGCAGGGTGTGGCCCAGGAATATGGGGCATTGGCGCAGCTCTTCTAGGAGCTAGTTCAGTGACAGCTGTCGATATTGATAGTGATGTATTTCCGATTTTTAAAGGAAATGTAGAAGAAATGGAACTCACAAATATTGATGCTATACAGTGTGATTTTCTTAAGTCAGATGTAAATATGAGGTAAATCTTCTATATATATAAAAATGAATGTTTGTCGGTATGACCTTTATAGAAACATAAACTATGCATTTGATCATGTCATGATCTTCAGCAAAGTGTTGTGTATGAGCCCACCAAGGTTTCTGAGTTGGTACGACCAGCTTTGCCTTGCGGGGTTGCCTGCGGCTGTTGTTGTAGTAAAGCGGGGCTCAGCTAGTATGTTATAATTTTTCGATTGGTGTTTTCAATGTTGACCTTTATATTTTGTTTATATATTGTTATCTGTATATTTGCAGATGGCTGGGTCATTTTGACACAGTACTGATGAACCCACCTTTTGGCACCAAGAACAATTCCGGCATTGACATGAAGTTCCTACGCATGGGTACACTTCTCAGCTGTGATAGTGTTTACTCATTGCACAAGTCCTCTACAAGGTTTGTTATTACATCATATTTGAATGTAGGTATAATTTTTTTTAAAGAGGTTACCCCTTCTACCTTAGGTCAAGTATTGAATCTTAAGAAAAACAGGTATGCTACTCGGCGTCTGAAAGGGTTACAGCTGTTGTTATGATAAGCCTTCAGCTGCCCGGTCCACTAGGCACTGGAAATAATGCAAAAGTCAAGGGGCACGCGCCGCCCAGTCTACCTGCACGCGTTGGACTGCGCGGGTAAACGCTGCGAGTGAGCCCCGGATCCAGACCGCTGCTAACTGGGCTGCGGTTCTACGGATGTCCCCGATTTTGATCTCAGACCAAGAACCCGCTGCGGCTATAGCTTCGGCAACCTCGGTGGGGGCAACGTATTCATCCAGATCCATCACCCGCAGTCAGGCAGTCTGGCATGGACGCATAAACTGCGCATCCGTGTCGCTCATGACGATAATCGACCAAAGCGTCTGCTCTGGCAGTGCTATCAGGACCGAGGATGTCCACTAATATCACAATGTTCCCTGTGATTGTTATTCGCTGGCGGACTTAACGCGTAATTCCGAGTTTCGCTAACCTAATACGGGCCTTTACTATCTAAACTAGAACCCGGAGGCACCGCAACCGGAACGACGGTATTTGTGGGAAGACGCGGTAATTGCAACTTCTTTGTTTTAGCGGTAGTGAGTAATAAATTAACGACCTCCTGACTTAATGCCGCTCCCGGTGTCCCTTAACCGGTCGCCCGCCTCGCTACCGGGGCCAATTGAACGGCTGGCATTTTTACTTTCTTTTTATTTATCGTTTCTCCTTTTCTTCTTTTTCATAGAACCTGCAGTTAAGGCTGTTTAAACCGAATTCTGCTGAGCCCGTCCAGTCCGCCCCTGGCCTAGAGGAGATCCAGGCACCTCTTTTATCGAGGAAGAATTAATCCAAAAGCCCGGATTGGAATCGAGCAAACTCTCTGTTCATGATGACCTCGATTTGCTCCCAGTCAAAATCCCTGCGGATCCGCTTGTAGGCCTTGTTCCCAATTTCGATGAAGTCAGTGGGATCTTTCCCGACACCTTTGCGTTAGTACGAACGAAGATGTCGTTGTCGCCTTTGCGCAGGTGATGGATTTGTTCCCCTGTTGGAGATTCTTATTCAGGGTATCTAGCTCACACCCGCGCGACACCGCCTGGTTGCAGAGCTCCTTAACTCCGCTCTTCCGCTTATACGTACTGCAGAGACCAGCCAGACTTCGAAGCACCTGAGCGCCAACCTCTGCTGAGCTGCGGTCTTTGGGCTTGATTTCTGTATCCGGCTCACTATGTGCCAGTTTCGCCATGTGGCCATACCCGTCCGTCGCATAGGGCCGCAAGTTTCCGAACTTCCGAGACTGCCGGCGCGAAACGCGCCTAACCTGTCAGATCTAACCGAGGCTGAGCTACCGCTCTCTTTCGCTCGCTCCCTCCCGTCTAGGAGAAGTGAAGTTGAGAGTTTGGAGATACTTTTGAACGATTGCGATCGCTGTCGCAACCGCCCATCTCGCCTTCTCTCTTACTCCCATAAGTCCTTTCTCTAAGCTAATTTCGTTATGTACTGTAGATGCGACCATTGTTTTATTTTCTTTTGAGTTATTATCCATTTCTAATCTCATGTTTGGGGGATATGAAATCCATCCGATCGGTGCCCCTGCAAGCGTGGTGCACAGGTGTTAACGACTTTGCTGTCGGGTATTATAGGTTCTCCTTGTCATGGGCCGGCCAATCAAGACAAACCCTCCGGCCAGCAGGTTCTTAGCGTACACTCCTGTAGCCACCAATATGGTCGTTGTTGAGCCCCTGTTGATCACGGCATGCGAGAGGGTGGCTAAACCTCTCTCACCGGCGGTAGCACTAATGCTTGTCAGCTTCTGCGTGAACAGTGGAATGACCCGTACCAGGATTCCCTCGTCTTCTCTATAACAGAGAAGTACTGAAAGCGATATAAGGGGTGCACCTGTTTTCTTGCTTCTGTTCCCCACAGACCCTGTGGTCAAAAGGGACAAAAAGCGCGAGAGCGCATATGGAGGTTACCCGATCCGCACACCGGAATACAACAGTATCTGTGGATGTCAGATGTTACATATTCTTAGAGAATACTGGTAGTTCACTCGTTTCTTTTTAATAAAGGTACCTAGACCTTAACGATTAGCTCTTTAGGTTTTTTCAGATTAAATATTATTAATAACTTCACTTATTAATTTTTCATTTTTCAGCGATCATATAGAAAAGAAGATAAAGGACTGGGGAATGGAAGGTGAAATTATAAGTCATATCAAATTTAATATACCGGCGTCCTACAGGTTTCATAAAAATGAATCTATGGATATACCGGTTGATATATGGCGGCTGAACCACCCCAATTCTTAATTAGGAACCCTTGTGTAAAGACTTTATAAATAAGATATGATGTATACACCACACTGTAATGTAAGCTTGCACTATATTTTACAAATTTTCCGTTTATATGAATAAATTATTAATTAAAAAGTTTAATTTTACCAAGTTTTATGTAAAAAATATACTACTATTGTACGAATGAACTTAATCTTCTCGTTAGTTTTATTTTCTTACATTTGAAATATTTTTTGCAATCTCTCAAGGAAGTTGGGTTTTAGTATTTTATTTTCATACATAATCGGTAAGAATCTTGTTAATCCTATAGAAATGATAAACAATGTAAAACAGTGTTACTGAATATGGATTACTTAATAAATAAAATTATAAAAACATTTTTAGCATTATTTATTTAATTCAGTCTTACAATATTATTCACTTGAAAATAACCACTTTAGAAAAAAAATATACATAGATTTTTTCTGCTTAAAGGGCAATGGCAGGCATGTATGCCAGTGATTATATTTTGTTATTATTTGGCATTTATTATCATCGAAGACAACACTTTAAATTCCCAGATTTTCAGGACTTGGCATTAAAAAGTTATTTCAGTTTGCTGTTAACAATGTAAAAACGCATCATAACATAAGGTGAATTAATCGTTTTGTATATAATGTATAAGAATATTGAAATATTTTCGGATATCTGACACACGCCAACTTGATTTCAAGTAAGCAGAATTTGAGCATGTTGAGTTTGGATAACGTAGAAAGACGTTTTGTTTCTGCACTTGTTGTTACAAGTGCAGAAACAAAACTTTTTGAGATGTATTAAATTCATTACGCAATTTTGAAAATGTTGGATGATTCACTTTACAATATATGGTACCAATCTCATAACCATCTATTACATACTAGCTGTACATGATCTGCCATTCTCCTTAAAGCTTTTCTTGGGACCAATACTTTTTACGGGATGAAAGGTTCTCTGTCCTTTAATGCATCTGGGGATATAGAGAATTTTATCCCAGGCAATATGGAAGAAAAATATTTTGATGATCACATTCAATACGAAAAGGCATACATTATTATTGTTATATTCGATTCATTATTCAATTTAAAGTGTTTTGGAGTGTTTAATAAAAGTAAAAAAATTGCATCGCATTCGAATTCCGAAGGTGAAGCAATTCTGAACAAAGTAATAACCGTCAAGTTTGTTTTCGTCGTAGACAGTTTCTTTGTTTTTTTAAATGTTACTTTATTCGTCTCCAAACTTGATGTTTTGTGCCAGTTTTATAGTTCCAGAGTAATTAATGGTGACGGTAGACCGCCTCATGTAATTCTTCCAAGAATCAGAACCGCACTCTCGACCGCCTCCCGTGGCCTTTTCTCCTCCAAAGGCTCCGCCAACTTCTGCACCATTCGTGGGGATATTGACGTTGACAATGCCGCAGTCGGATCCGTGAGGACCGATCCACTGAAATTAACAAAAGTTAGGTATACATTAGAATGCATAGAGAACTGTAAATAACTGACAGTTCAATTAAAAAGGCGCAGTTGAATAGATTAATTACTCGCTTCAAGCTCATTGTGACGAAAGCGACATGGCGGTTTGAAAGTATTCAAATAGCGAGTTTTGAAATGAGATTTAAAACATACCATCACTAAGAAGAAACTCCCATGATTTGTCAGTTAGCCAACAGGAAAAAACATTCTAATAGAAATAGTCAAACTCTTTAGAGCAATTTAAAAAGCTCTCACCTTGAACACATCTCCGAGATTCTCAGTAAAAAGACTAGAAGACAACCCTTGTTCAACTTCGTTGTTGTACTTAATACCAGTGTTGAGATCAGGAATCTCAATACAGTATACGATAGGTGCAAAGCATTCTGTTTTGACAAGAGGAGAGTCGTGTGGTAAACCCGTGACGATAGTCGGCTCTACAAAATATCCTTCGCGGTCCATTATCTGAAAAAGTACATAATGCATTTATTAATGTTATTAACTGATGCAAATTACATTTTTACATATAGTGCAGTTGCGCTCGTATGAAAGATTCAAACCTAACTAGTCAGTGGGAATTAATCGAAGCATCACTATTTTCTTAACGTGAATGGAAAGTAGAAAGTACGAATTAACAGGTTAATACATCGTCTTCCAGGTTTTCAACGCTTCTCTTGCTAGAGTAGGAAGATGTTCAGCAACAAAAACTACACGATAGAAAAAAGATATATAATCTGTTATTCTTTGTAGTCTAAATACAGTTTAATATAGTTTTTTTTTGGTTTTGAAGGAAGCTACAAAATTGACTCTAGTTTTCCTGGTGGAAAGAATGAGCAGAATTAGAGAGTGGAGTTACCGTCATCGTTACATATATCTATGGACAATGCAGAATGGTGACCCACACTACGGCTACCTAGTAAGATTCTTTTTCACGCCCTACTTAAAGGAAACAGGCTCTTAGTGGCTAAGAAATATGTGCGTTGGTAGTGAGTTTTCGTTTTTGAGTGCTCGGCAGAGGAAGGAATTGCGGATCCCTTTAGATCGAGAGCGTGTTTCTACCACTCTGAAAAAGTGATTTCGTGCTGTCCTATAGAGGAAGGAACCAGCTCTTCAGAGCACAAAATGATAAAGGCGGTAGAGGCGACATCAGATAATACTTATCACTCTAAAACTATACGTTGGTTAAAAAACGACCGTGATATACGCCGATCGTTATAACTACCTATATAAAAAGTCAATTGCTGGGTATAAGTTCTACGTTATGTTTTTGATATTTGCTGCAACTATGTGAATGAATATAATTACCTTGCCACCAAATTCAATCTTTCCCCCTTGCTTAACAACCTCAGCAACAGTTTTCTTGTAAGCTTCAACTGCAGCCGGTGTGTGTAGAGGACCAATAAGCGTTTCCGAAAGCAAAGGATCTCCAATTTTGCTGATGACACCTGCGTAAGCCTTCTTCAGACGCGATACCACCCCATTGAATACCTAAAAATCCCATAATTACTGCCATGTGCGTTCAGGTGTCGTTGATTGATTATTTTTATATCCCTTATTACGTGTATTGTTCAAACATCACAATTTCAATATTCTTTTAAAATAATAGCAACTACTTACTTAATTATATTACACCGATATTTTATAGAATAGGTAAAAAAGCTATCTGGTAAAGCACACGAAAATGGCGTGTCTGTAGAAGACTATTTACTTTTTTTCTAAATTTTCCCTAAAACTAGAAAAGAACTTCATAAAAATCAAACTGATTCAATACTCTAGACACTTCTAAGACGTTATAATGGAACATACGATAGTATGTATAAGTTTTTATTGTAATACCCGATTCATATATAATCAGTGATATCATACCTTCTTATGAATAAGCAGTCTTCTGGTTGTGGTGCATCGCTGACCAGCAGTACCGGCACACGCAAACAATGCCGCGTTCAACAGTAGATCAAGATTGGCGTCCTCGTTAACGATAATCGCGTTGTTGCCGCCAAGTTCTAACAGGTGACGACCAAATCGCCTTTGAACTTCTACGCCCACCTGACAAAAAGCAGCATTTTGTTATAAAGTCATTAGATGCAGCAATAACGACTTCTCGATTTCGATATTTCAGTTTATTAAAATAATTCTCGTTATATGGTACTCAGCTAACGATATAATAAACTAAGTAACCAGAGATAATATGCTTTTATCAAGCTAAAGGGAATAAAAAACCAAGTAATAGGCAATATTTAAAATATCAAATGGAATAGGTAAGTATATCTATCTAATCGTTTTCTATTGTAATTTTTGGTGATTCGGATTGGTTACCTGTTGCCCCACAGCAGTACTGCCAGTGAAAGAGACCAGTTTCATCCTCTCGTCTTTGACCAGTTGAGCACCAATGTCCTTGCCACCGACGCACAACGCGGCTACTGCCCCAGGAATGTTATTCTTTTGCAACACACTCTCTACAATCTTAGTGACGGCTACAGAAATCAGTGGTGTGGTTTCTGAAGGCTTCCATACACTGACGTCACCGCAAACCTGATTATCAAAATTTGTTTCTTTTATAAAATGTATCTAACCATTGGACTGGACGTCGTGGACAGGACCCACCATACTTCAGTCTTTCTAATTTGAAGTTATGTTCTATATTTTAACTATTACAATTTAGTTCAAATAAAATTAATTTGTTTTATTTAGGTAAGCAATTACTGGTGGACCTAAGTCCAGTTTTAATACTACATTTACTTATAGGACAATAAGCCATCAGATAACTGTGTGCAAATATTTCACTTTTAATGGAAAATTTCGGTCGGTTTACTTGTGGATGCCGTGAAATTAAAATACTAGTATATCGACCTGCTAGGGTGTGTCTGATATCGTCACGATAGGAAGTCATAGATTAGTTTGTTGCTAATAATCGGATAGAAATGAGTAAAAGTTAGCATCAAGTATTATTTATTTCTAGGCAATAATAGCTAAATGATAATATTATATTAGTAGGGTCAACTGGACACTCCTACACCACGATATCGTAAACGATAAATTTATTTGTAATTCTCCTTATAGTCTCGATGCTGAAAGCTCATAGTACAATAAATTATATAGATAAAATAAATACGGTGAAGTTCTATCGTGAATTTCTTCGTTTTATTTTTATCTATATTATTACTGTTTATTTAAGTACGCCCAAAGTACCAACTCATTTATTTTAGTTTCAAGATAACGATATCAGTTATACAAATATCTGTCACATTAACGAACGTCAAATAAGAACTAATTGTTAAGATATGTATTGTGTAAGTACATAATATTTTATGTACCTCTCCAATAATATTTTTGAAATGATATAATATTCGTCTGAGCAGTTGGCCTAGTGGTTTGAGCGGTCGCCTGGGCGTTTTCGACTGCAATGAGTCTTGTGAGTTCAATTCAAATCCCACACGAGACAACACTTTGCGTGATCCACAAATCATTGTTCTGAATTATATACACAAAGAACACCCAGTTGTTTGTGTTTGTAAGTGTATGTTCATCTATATTTGTGATGTCCCAGCGACATTGGATTTATTTCTATTTCTAATATGGAAATTAAGAAATGACTTTAAAAAAAAATTACCATAGCAATGGCGCTATTCCAGCCGAAAACAGCAACGGGGAAGTTAAAGGCTGTGATGATGCCGATGGCACCAAGTGGGTTCCATTTTTCAATGAGCACGTGACCTGGCCTCTCGGAGGGAAATATGGTACCGGGTAGTGATCGAGATAAACCAAGAGCCAAATCGCACACATGAATGTATTCTACCACCTCTCCGATCGCTTCGGGCAGAATTTTACCTAAAAAAGAGTAATTTACAGATTTGAAAATCATTTATGACATTAGTTATCAGTAGGCGTCCACGTTATGCAGGGACGACATTCCTTAGTTAAACGTTTCTTATCAGCTATTCTCGCATTGAGCTGTCATAGAGTATAATAATAGATAAGGACTAAATTGTATTGTTCACAGTACATCAAATTTATACTTAATATTATAAATGTGAAATGTATACATGTGTAATGTTTGTGAGGATGTTTGTTACTCTTTAACGCAAAAACTACTGAACGGATTTGGATGACACTTAACAGTAATATAGCTGATACATCAGAATAATACATAAGCTACTTAGGTTTACAATTTGCCGAGATGACCGACATATACGCGGTCGGAGCCGCGGGCATAAACTTGTATTATATCTACATTTTCGTTCTCTTAATGTTAATAACCATACCCATTTCCAAAGACACTAGCTGTCCTAGTGGCTGTAGTTTCTCTCTCAAGGCATCTCCGATCTGTCTGACGATCTCTCCTCTTGTTGGCGCGGGGAGTTCACCCCACGTATGCCATGCCTCTTGAGCAGCAGCGGCACAGGCCTCATAGTCCGCTGGACTTGCTGACTGAACTTCAGCTATCACTTTGCCACTGGCTGGGCTGATGGATTTGATGACCTGAGAATTATAAAGCACTTATGTTCAGAAATGAAGTTAAGAAAGTAGTTATACTGGAGTGACTAATTGACTATTACTTTTATTAAGAATTTAATTCCACTCTTATTTACTTCACTGCTTATGTAGAAACAAGGAGATGTAATGTAGAATAAGTGGGTACGGCACAGTAAAACTTTTAATATTGTTAGTAATTTAAGTTATTTCGCCTAAGAATTAAGAAATTTATTATTGCTTCAAGAAACAAATCAGTCTTAGGTACACGCAAATAATTAAGTTTAAATCAGTATTTTGTATGTTGGTTTCAGTTCAAAATATTTTAATCCATATTATCTGTATCCATATTAATAACTAGCTGACCCACACGGTGTAACCCGCGGTACAACTACAACAACGCCGCGAGGCAAAGCTAGTCTAAAAAAGTAACCTAAGTTACTCCTTAGGTATATCATCAGCTAGATAACCCGAAACAAACAGACAGAGATAAAGTGATAAAAATGTTATTGAGGCATACGCTAACCGTGTAAACATACATAGGTATGCGTTTGGTAAAAAGGGGTGATTTTAATGTTACAAACACTCTCCAATTTTATTTATTTGTATAGATAACCTACCACGTGCGTAATGCAAAACGTAAAGATATGACGTGCATCATTCAAAGTATTCTAGCATATGGAGACCGGCCATCCACCAAACCCACAATACTCATCGTATATAAAGCGGCGAGGTGACGCCATCATCATTATAATTCATAATAATATTAAAATTTCGAATAACTCTGTCTGTTACGGTTTCACGGCTAAACTGCTGCGCCGATTTCCATAAAATTTGACAGATATGGAGATACTTTTCATCTTGCAAGCAACTATGTATAAAATACAATATAGTATGACTTAAAACTTAATTTTATCGACTTTAAAACTTATTTTTATATAGACTTTTACTAGTTATTTGACAATGCTTGGCAATATTTATTTAATTGAATTGAATACACACACAAATAAATATTAATATTAAAAATCAGCATATTGTTATTAAATATATAATAAAGAAATAAATTATGTGTTGTGGTAATCAGTGACTTTAATATTTAAGATTTACATATTAAAAGTAGGTAATTTAAACTAAGGTTTTTAGTACATTGCCTAATACTATAATAATTTTTAAAAATGCTTTTTAATTAAATTCATTATTAGTACAAGTTTTAATCGTATTGACAAGTTACCAATAATTACTAAATGAGATATAACAAGAAACGAATTAACAAAATCAATAAGTAAACCTACTGAAAAATAATAGATACATACATGAGTCACTGTAATGTCTGTAAACTTACCTGACCATTAGCTTCCCATTTCCCATTGAAGACACCTACATTCTTTTCTTGAAGCCCTAATTCCTTCAAGAAGGAATACTTAGGATCTTGAATTAGGTAAGACGCACTGCGAGCCATTGGCACACGGATGAGACGCAAAGACAACACACTCTGAAACAGTACTCGGCTCATTTGTGCTACTCTCACTTCAGTCGTTGATAAAATACATTAAACGAACATATATGTCTGTAATAAAATGATGTACAGTAAACAAATTTTATCTTGTTTGTGAACAATTAAACTTACTGCCACGTCTTATCTAACTGATAAATAGTCAGTTGCTAGGTCAGTAGTCTACAGCTCTTTGTTAATTTAATTTCTATTTATGTACGTAAGATATATGCAATGAGTAAACAAAACTTTAAGCAATTGTATTACCTCAAGTTATCTTGCAATGCAGTCGATTCTCGTATGTAATAGCGACCCTGACCTGCTTGAATTATTGACTACATTCTCAATTTATCCGTATAAGAAATATCGCTTGGCTACTTACCTCCCTTTTATTCGTCTTTCTTCTCAGTAATACTTTTCATGAACGGGCTCGTTGTCTCATGTTGTCAACTTGACTGCTGAGTCAGAGACCTTGGCATAGGTTCGTTTACAACGAGTGGGCAGGGCGGCAGCACGGGACCTTTTCCTTCCGACTGACGCAGGTGCTTTCCGGGCACGGTTGCTTCGGGAAGTACCTGCACTCGGTCGTGCGGAGGGAATTGAGTTCCGCCTGCCACTACTGCGACTGCAGTGAGGATTCGGCCCAGCACACGCTGGCGGGCTGGCTTGGGCGCCAGGGCGTCGGGCCCTCACTGCAGTCATCGAAGGAGATCTCTCGCTGCCGGCCGTCGTACGCTCCATGGCCCGCGAGGGGGCGACGTTACGCGTGTGCCGTGCGTCGCGTTAATTGAGTTTTACCATCAGACGANGATTCGGCCCAGCACACGCTGGCGGGCTGGCTTGGGCGCCAGGGCGTCGGGCCCTCACTGCAGTCATCGAAGGAGATCTCTCGCTGCCGGCCGTCGTACGCTCCATGGCCCGCGAGGGGGCGACGTTACGCGTGTGCCGTGCGTCGCGTTAATTGAGTTTTACCATCAGACGACGGAGCCCGCTTCAGTGCGGGCAGGCGCTGGGAGGGGTCCGAATGGCGTAAGAAAGCGGTTCCCGGATCTCTCCCGTCTCAGGCGCAGAGTGGCACACCATGTGGTTTTAGTCGGTTCGATTTCGACACACCGCCCCCCCGCAAACCCCGGTGGGGTGAAGGCACGAGGGGGTTTCCACACGTAAAAAAAAAAGGTTCGTTTACATCCCAGGACAAAATATTTTGTCACGAGAGCGATCATTTGTTCTATGCTTAGTTAATTAATCTATGATACTTTGTATCCAAAAAATTAAAAAGTAGATATATTTATCAGCACCTGGTTACCATATTCTGCCTTATTATAATTAGATATTAAATTCCGGCGTACGGTAATAGGCTTACCTTGGCTTCCTTAATAAAATGTGTGCGATTATCCCTTTGTGAACCATTTAACAAACCGCTATATCCGTTTCGAGTTAATTAAATGACAAACAGATCCGTTAGGTGAGGGGGACCCATTCGGCAACATCAGATAATCTGGATGATTTCAGGAGTTGTGATATTTACTATGTCGAGTTTCCAATCTTGGCTCGTTCCTGTATAGTTAGTTATCTTTAGGCTTTAGGCCGAGTGGGCCTTTTCTAGCTCAAATGGCATATTTACCGTAAAGTCAAGATGGTACGTTCCGCTTTGATAAGAAGCGCCAGTCCGTTCAATCAAAACTAGTAAAAAGTAGCAATGTTTAATATAAGTAGAGTCATAACTAACACAATGTGTAATTCTTTGTAAATCGTTTGTTTTAAGAATTTTTCTATTCTAGATAGATAGATAGAAAACTCTTTATTTGTACACCGTTTTTACAATATTAATTGAATACATAAAATAATCAACATATAATATAATGTGTGTGTATAATAAGTGGCGCTCATAGCCCAGTTGCACTCGGTGATTAGAAACAATCATCGAGGGTAAGCAACGATGGCGCGGTCAGTACCTGGATGGGTGACCGCTGGTGGCATGTTACCATGAGCGTCTCCGTGATTCGGAGGTCACGTTAAGCAGTCGGTCCCGGTTGTTATCATACGATAACAGTCGTGAAGCTTATTTGGAGGCCTTCGGGCGGCTTAAAAACATCCAACGGCAAGATTTACGTAGCCACAACGTATTCTTGCCAGTCCCCAACCCGCACTTGGCCAGCGTGGGGACGTATGGCCTTAACCCTCTCCTGAGAGGAGACCCGAGCTCAGCAGTGGGACATTATGGGTTGTTGTTTGTTTTTTTTAATATAATGTACAAAGGGCGGCCTTATTGTTATTCCTTAGAATAGCGTATCCATCCAAATTAATTATTCCATATTATGTATCTTTCTATTTAATAAACTATATTAATACGTGAAATAAAAACTTTGTACCCTTGTTAACGTAAATTGTGGAATGGAGGAGTATGAAATTTACCACAGTTAAGGTTTATATAGAGGAATGAAGCAAGCTAAAAAAAAACTAAATGTACCACGGTCGTATTTCGACCACTAGATGATCACTAGTTACTAGGGATGTCCCTATAGTCTCTGTACAAACAGGTTGTAGAACAATAACAAAAACAATAACCCTAAATTCAACAACTCATTTTAATATATCTATCTATTATAAATATTGCTAATTCATTTTCTAAAATATTGTTACATTATTGAACAACTTTTGCTAGGCTCCTCTTGTTTTCCTTCTTTAAGTTCTTTAGCTTTCTGTGCAAGGAAACTATTTTCATTTCTTTTCTGCATCCAATCAGGTAAAGGCTTGTCCCAATCTGTTGGTGGTGAGTCTCGTTTCTTCCAAATGTCATTTCTATAATGCGCTCTGAACCTCTCCATTCTTCGGTTTTTTTCACTTGTAATTAAAGAATCCTATAAAACACATACATATATTATATTAATCACTATATAAAAATCAATAAATTGACATAAACTACACTGTGACATACAATCCACGTATGGATCATATGTTGCTTCTAATTCTTTTAAGAGATTAAAATAAATGAGTTAATTAAAAAACAATTTAAAAGTTTTTTTTAAAGACAACTCTGCAAATATACATGAAACGGACACATAGAACGCCTAAATACAGAACAAAAATTTGTGGTTCACACGAAGTATTGTACCGTGTGGAATTTGAACACACAACATTAGGCGCAGCAAAAGCAGGGGCCAATCGTGCAGTCAAAGTCGTGTCGTTTTGTAACTTAACAAAACTAAAACCATCATTTTCTAGCTGCTTTTTACTTTAGCTATCTAAATGATTTATTTCAACAAGTCCACTAGTCTATCTCATACCTCAGTATAACCCCCCCTACATATGTTTATCATTTACATATTACAATTAAATCATGAGGTCTTGTGAAGCTTTCTGTGTGGTGACGGTCAATTATGTGATGTAACATTTTAACAACACTGTGGTGGTAATTCTGTTGTTGTCGTCACTAAACTAAAATTCACTAAAATTTGATGCTGGCTCATAAACTTTAATCTCATCTACTTACAGTTCATTTTTCGATATCTCACATCTCAGCTGTCACTGTGTTTAGTTATGTACTAAATAAGTGTTATTCAGAGACATACGCTTGTTTATTACTTGAAAAAGTAAAAATTGCTTTGGCATAACCATATTAGTTAAATTACACAACAAAGGCTATAACTTTGCTTATATGTTTTAGGTATATTTGTTAAATAGTGTAACGTGTGACGTAAAACTTGACATATTACACTAAACTTAGATGTCGTCTAAATATATGCCGAGTAAATTACTTACGTAATTATTTCTTATAATTTTTACATTTAGAATTTAGAGTTTAGTTTTTGAACTAATAAACAAGTGTGTACTTCTGATTAACTTTTAGTTAGTACTGAACGAAATATAGTGAAAGCTGAGATATTAAAGTATATAATCTAAAAACAAATTTTATTGAAAATACCTCCAGTATCAAATATGTAATACATTTAATGTAAATCTCTTTATAGCATATTATGGAAATGAATATCTCAAAAGATATCAGAGCTCTCTCTTCTCTCTTAAATTAAAGGGTTGAAGCAGCCATGTTTGGCAGTATGCTCACCTCTTTCAGAAACTGCCACTTGCCAGAAAAGCATTTAAATATTTTATTAACAAGCAATAACAAGCTAGTTAGCATAGTACTCCCATGAATCTGGAGTGGGTTGTTACTTATTTATAACAGATACTTACAGCAGCTTTTAAATCGTTACTGCTTTCCCATTTACAACAGTTATCATAGTCTTTCTTCCATTGGTTGCAGTCTAAAGTTTCACCATACACAAAATACTGCTGAAATCTCCCTTTGAAGCTTGTGCACTCTTTATATTCATCATAGTATAAGTCACATTCTCTTATCTGAAATTTTTGAAAACAAACAAACAAATTATTCATCTGGATCTATGTAAGGTCACTCAACCAAAGGCTTTCGCAGATTTTTTTTGTTCTTGTGAAAGATGGTCCCCATTTCATGTCATACATGTTTTTTATATTTTTTATCATTAATTTGATCACGACAAAAACTTGAAGACTCGAAGACTTATAATTGAAGACTTTAAATACTTGACATTGGCACAAAAAGTTGATCTGGCTGGTTGCCATCTCATTAGAAGAAGAAGAAGAACAAAAGACTTCAATTATAAATCAATAGTCTGGTCTGGTGGCACTTCACTTAAATGCATCATTCTTATTCACAAAACACTAATAACTTTTGGTACAATCAATAAATAAATTGGTTGTTAGTATAAAATATATAATAACCTTAATAATCAAGTAAATGGTTAATTAATATTTTGCCGGCTTCCGCTTGTCAGTTTCCCAGCGCTACTTACAAATATTGTTAATGACATCTGTACTCTTTTATACAATGCTACTTCCGGCGTAATAAATCTTTAATATTACACAATGTTGTTTTATCAAATAATAATTATATGTTAATGACAATTAGAATAATTATGATTCATCAATCAATTAATTTTAATATTGTCTCCTGAGTTTGGACATTTTGTATTGAATATGTTGGGACATGTCACATGTTATAAAATGCCGTGGATCGGAGAAATGAGAAGACATTCATATTCTAGCCATTTTACTTGATGTACATTGGAGAATATTATGAGTTTGTGCTAATATAATATGTTGCTTTGCCTTGACTATGCATGTTACAGTACACTTTTTCCAAGGTAGCTTAATTTTTTTTAAATTCCTGAGTGTCATAACTCGGTGTGTCTGTGGCAACGGCAAAGCCAAAGAAGAAGGGTTATGATTTTGATAGGCTATGTATGTATTTTTAACATATTTTGGACTGAAAGTATAAGGTTTTATTAGAAAAAGCTTAATAACTTAATAATCCATCACGATTAGGCATTAATCGTAAATATTTAAGTAATAAAATGCTTACTAGCCATCTATCTTCTTCAATTTTGGATTTAAGATTTTCTTGTGCTCCAGTAGTCTCTTTATCCGCTGTTGCGGTGGTGGCAGTTTCTGCCATCATCTTCCTATTTCGGTAGCACTTTTTCCTTTCTATTTAAAGAATATTTAATAAATCTTCAGCCTGGATAACATAATTTCCAGCTCCTGTACGCTTACATAACCTCTAAAATTTGTATATGAGTTTCATGAAATAAACTTGTGTGCATTTACCTTTTATTTAACATAATTGTTATAATATAAAGGTTATACGCAACCTGTATTGACTAGTAATAAGTTTTAACAAAATTTGGATAAGTTAAAACTTGTAAATTATTTGACAGTTATTTGACATAAAACAATGACAGACAATTGTTAATAGATTCATTCGCTCTCAATCAATTAATTTTACAATAATCGATGCGTTGCAAGACATCTGTCAAAGCTAGACTAAAACATGTTTCTTTTAAAATTATAAAATATGTTATCCACATATCAAAAATTTTGCTTTTCGCCCAACAAGACAGGTAGCTAATGACAAATGGACATGAATTTTAATATACAATTGAAAATGGAGCTGTTTTGTCATTGTTTTTCATGTACGAGACTAAGGTTTTGTCATTATTTCAATATTCCTTTTTGAAGGTTTTGATAGATTGCACTTGGCTGATGGAGAAGCTCGAGACGTGTATAAGCAATTTTTTTTATTCTAGGTTCTAATATCAATGCTATCTCAGATTAACTCAGAAAAAGTTGTCATTTTGACAGTTGCGAAAATGAAGAGAATTTTGTTTTGACTTTTGTTATAATGTGCCAAGAATGAACTTTGTACAGATTAAGTTAACAAAAGTAACAAGTTAATGTGTCGGTTGCGACCTATAATATACCGATACATCCTGATGATACTGAATTCTTTACTGCTGCTAAATACATAGTTTTGTGAAAATGTCCCTAAATAAGCTAGTTGGTGGTGATTGCGGGGGCAACAACTCTTTAGTACAATTATCAAATATTGTTCGTCGCGATGCAGTTGGTCCCCAGCCTCTTTCAGATTCCGACAGATTTGTACAAGAATATGTGAGTCAAAATTCCCAGATTCCACAAACATTCAACATGAACGCATTACTCAATAATCTACCAATGTCCAGTGCACAAATGAGTACTGCCACTCCGATCAGATCTACTCAAATGTCTGAGCCAAGTGTCCATATGAACAGAGCGTGGGCTGCTGGACCATCTACTTCATTTATTCCACAACAACCCATGATGGCAGGATATTTCAGACCACAGCAACCTTTCTTACATTCCTATCCAAAATCAAATGTTCAAATAGAATATGTAAATGAGGCAGATCTGAACATGGATACAAATTCTGATGTGCAAGCTAAAGCTAAAGAATATGTCAATAGCTTTAAAGATGATGATGAGCTGGCTTATAATCAATTTATGAGTTTTATGAAAAAAATCAGTGCAGGTGAACTGACACACTTAGACGACGCTAATGAAAATACTATGCATAAAAATATGAGTAGAGAAGAAGTTTTAAATGAAATGGCTGAGAAATATAAAGAAGAGTGGGATAAACTCAGTAATGTCACTGATTACTGGAATACAGAGGCAGCTAATGGCATTTCTAGTGAATATTCATTCACTGAGGGCAATGTTATGTTAGAAAATAAAAGTGCTCTTGAACTGGGAAAAGAAAGGCTAAAGATGGGTGATGTACCTGGTGCAGTGTTGTGCTTTGAAGCAGCTGTACAACAACGGCCAGATTCTGCTGAAGCCTGGTTCCTTTTGGGAACTACTCAAGCTGAAAATGAGCAAGATCCTTTGGCAATTACTGCTCTAAAAAAGTCTCTAGCAATTAATCCAACACAGTTAGAAGGTTACATTACATTAGCTGCAGCATATACAAATGAGAATATGTCTAAATATGCATACATTTCTTTACTAGACTGGTTAAAAGCCAGCCCTAAATATAATGATTTGTTTCCTCAAGATATAGACCCTAAAAATCTTGATGTTAAAGACTTAGAGAATCATGTTAAGACTTTATATTT
Organism: Hyphantria cunea; assembly: GCA_003709505.1. Classification (NCBI taxonomy): domain Eukaryota; kingdom Metazoa; phylum Arthropoda; class Insecta; order Lepidoptera; family Erebidae; genus Hyphantria; species Hyphantria cunea. The sequence continues at coordinate 489,474 of PKRV01000480.1, forward strand.
AAGAGCGGTACATCTAAACCCCAATCAAATCGATCCTGATGTTCAAAATGCACTAGGTGTTGTTTTTAATATAAGTCAAGAATATGACAAAGCAGCTGATTGTTTCAGAACCGCCTTGATGGTGGCAGATAACAATGCAAAACTCTGGAATCGATTAGGAGCTACATTAGCTAATAGTGACAAATCTGAACAAGCTGTGGAAGCATATCATCAAGCACTGAATTTAGAACCTGGCTTTATAAGAGCCAGATACAATGTTGGCATCACATGCATGAACTTAGGAGCACATAGGCAGGCTGCGGAGCATTTCTTAGTGGCTTTGAATCAACAGAATAAAGCTAAGGACATGTTTCCAGACTCAACTAATGACACCAGCTCCTCTACTATTTGGACAACATTCAGGATGGTCTGTTCATTTATGGGAGAACATGAGGTTGCCAAATTGGTGGATGATAGAAATCTTGCAGAACTGAATAAGTTCTTTGAAATTGAATAGTATTTGTAAATAGTTTGTAACTGGGTTGTAAATATGACAATTGTCGAATATAATGGTTGTTGAAATTAAGGCATGTTATATTTTCTAATAATATTAATTAATGGTCACATATTTCATTTAATTATTAATTTTATGTAAGATTGACAATCATTTTATATCTGCTGTAAAAAAATGTGTGGGGCTCCAAGTGTAGGAATAAAATATTCACATGTGTATCTTTATGTTTTATTTTACATCATCTTTAACATGTATGAAACTGCAGTCTCCATCATTCAAAGGGCACCCTTGAGGATGATTTTGGTAGAACCAACAAGGTTTCTGTTTTATTTTTATGGTAGATTGAGTAGGTTTTCTTTTATTACTATCAATATTAATTTGTTGTATCGTTTTTGGATATCTTAATTGCACTTTCCCACTTTGAACCTTAAATATATTGTGGTTATTCTTGAGAAGTGTTTGAAGTCCACCACATTCAGATTTTAGAACACTGAGTTGATCTTTTGACAGTAGGGGGATTAATTCATTAATATCTACTGTCTTTCCTGTGGACCAGGTGATGTCTTTTTCTGAGCATCCTTGTAACAGATACTCTGTGATACTGTCCACTATTGAGCTTACAACATTCTTATCTATTTGTGTGCAGTTTCTTACTCTTTCAACTTGTTCTCTGGCTTTGAAGTTTGATGGTGTGTCTTGACTTGTGTTTAATCTAACATTTACAATACTATCTATTTTTTTACAGTAGTCCTTATATTGCTGTACAGGGTACATTCTACCACTGCTAACTAAGCAAATCCTTTTAGTACTTGGAATCTTCAATCTATCTATGTCTGTAATGAATCCACAGTCCTCGCATAATTCCTTTATATACCCTAAATAATCAACATACTGACTATTATTAGAATTTTTTCTTTGATATTTACTGCCATCAAAATTATAAGCACAGCATGGTAATAGGAAGAAGTTACACCTGTAAGAAATGTTCGCTGCTATGACTGGTATCCAAGGTGTCAGTTCATCTGAGTGGTTCCCAATAACCCAATCGACATCAGGGAACATAGATATATCGGATGGTGTGATCGTCTTCTCCTAAAAATGGACCAATCATTAAATTACTATACTTGAGTTCCCAATAAAAGAAGCAGAATTACACCTACTTTTAATATAACATCAGGAGGGTACATGCCCCAAATATTCCTTTTTCGTACATCTAAGCCAACTCCGCTATGGCCCTCTTTTGTTAGTATGTAAACTAGTAAACCATTGCCACATCCTAGATCCACGAATGTTTGCTTCTCTTTGCTTTCATTTAGTTCCCATAGAAGTAATAGGTACGCTGTTATAGCTATGTCCTCATAGACAAATTTTGAAGCATCTGTACATTCAGGCCATATCTGTAAGAATAATATTAAACATTACATTATAACATCATCAGCCTATCTCAGTCCACTGCTGGATATAGACCTCTCCAATTTCATACTATATGGTTTTAGATAAATAATTGTAATCTTTTATATTCAGCTTATTCCTGATAACTTGTATCACCTATATGTTTATACAGTCATAGATATAATAAAGAATTTACAACTAATCAATATTATACCAGCTTTTGCTGCATATTTTTTGGTTATTGAATAATAGAGCAGCTTATGTACTTCTTCAAAAATCAATGGATCTTTGTAACAAATTTCATTGAAACTAGTACAGCAGTTCAGCCGTGACAGCTTAACAGAGAGAAGGAGTAACTTTCGGATTTATAATATGTATGGATTATGTTACCTTAACCAATTCTTTTCCATATTTGACTTTCAAATAATTATATTTTTCATAATAATCTATTTTTGAAATGAGTGCTAACGATTCAGAACAAATAATTGGTTTCAGTTTGTTCTGTAATGATTCTGTACTCCATTTAATAAACTGAGGTATTAATGTGTTAATAAGCCATTGACAGGAAGCTGATTTTTCTTCTGAAAAGATATCAATATTATGTTCATAATTCTCAAAATTCAGAAGATATTTTTGTTTAAGCAGTAGAACAGACCTCCGAATGCTGTTAAAACTAAATCATTCTGCTGGGACAGCTGTATAGAGTAACAGAAGTCAGGGCATATGTTTTGTTCCCATTTAGCTGGTGTAACATTGAAGAATGTGACAGTTGATTTATTTTTTTGGAGTATTATAAGTTGATATGCTCGTTTATCCGTATAAGTCTTCGAAAGGAGCTCACTCATAACAACTTCACAAATATCTAGAGTTTCTTGACTGTTAGCTACATCGCGACTTAGTTCATTTATAAAAGTAGTTAGATGTTTCACAATATTCTCATTTGTGATAGAGTCTTCCAAACGACTACATTTAGTCGATAACTCCCAAATAGGAATAATAGCTTTACATTCATATTTATGCCATAATTTACTGCCCCATAATCTCTTGTTAACAACATGAGGTTTTGTTATTAAAATATGAACCGATTCCCAAAATGAATCTTCTGTTATGTCTGTAGAAAAAACTTTGGAAAAACTCATATTTTATTTATTGTGCGTTTTCTAAATAGCAAATTAATATGTTCTATTTTATAATTCTGTGTTATTCAGTTTGTAAAGCAATGCAGCTTTCTTCTTCTTTTGACGATATGGCAACCAGCCGGATCAGCGATTTCTGCCAATTTCAAGTATTAAAAGTCTTCAATTCTAAGTTTTTGAGTCTTCGTCGTGATGGAATTAATGTTAAAAAAGTATAAAAAATGTGGATAAATAAATAATAGATAAATGCAGCTTTTAAACGACTCCAATATTTACATTGTTTTAATAGGGATGTTAAAAGTAATCGATTTTTATTAAAATCATTCATTACTTTATAAAGTACCGGTTTTGTTTTTCTTATTATCAATTTTTAAAGTAATAAAAATAGATTTTTTTAAAAACTGGTTGTTTAAATCGAACATATCAAAATTTTGAACATTTTCTGACAATACGTTAACATTGTCGTTTAGATTTTTTACTTAACGCTTCATTTTATTATAATACTACTCTTCTTCTTCTTTTGATGATATGGCAACCAGCCGGATCAGCTATTTCTGCCAATGTCTTCAATTCTAAGTCTTCCAAGTCTTCAAGCCTTCGTCGTGATGGAATTAATGATAAAAAATAGAAAAAAATGTGGATGACATGAAATGGGGACCGTCTTTCGCAAAAACAAAAAACGGTCACTAATACTACTCTTACTTATGACGAGACTGTAAATTAGTGCCAACAATATTTTTTTTGTCTCTTGATTGCTGAAACAAAAAAACGAAAGATATGTTTTATATTGTCCTGAAGTGGTTTTAAGCCTTTTTTGGCTTTTTAAGAACACAGTGTTGATCTTTAGTTTATAAAATAACGTTTTAAAGTATTCGGACTCCGATGCTTTAAAAACCGATTATTGAGACATATTGATTTAAAATAATTAGAGTTTGTAATCGACAGTTTTATTACACGCACGAGTTTGTAATATTTACCAGTTATTACATAAATTTCAACTAAGTTTAAATTTGGGCGAGATTCAAAGCCAAACCAGGACATAAACTAAAACCCGAATTACTGATTTTTTCCAGAAGGTTTAAGGATTCTAATTTCAAGTTATGCATGCCCAATTCTTCTTACAGCCATTAGCTATTCTTCTGTTGATTTCCTCTGTTGTCTGATCTACGTGGGATATTAACTGTTCTAGGTAGTTGTCTTTATTATACCTGTACATATTGGAGTGTATTATGGACTTTCATACTTTCTTGATTAAGAGTTTTTATCATTTGATTAATATATTCTGGATTTTCTTGAAGAAGTACTATGTCATCTGTGAACCTGAAGTAGTTAGTTTTACACCATTTACATTGAGGCTGAAACCCTCCAAGTCCTTCTAAATATATTTTTCAGTACGGGTGAGAACATCTTTGGTGGAAATGGATCGCCTTATCTTACTCTTCCCTCTATCTTGGGTCAGTTACTTTAATAGCTTGACAAAAATATCGTTAAACGGAACTAAAAAATAAAATCACTGGCAGCACTTCGTTTGACGGTTGTCAATCACGTCTAGTCGGTACATGTTATGCGTCCATATAATTTTGAACCTTTTTATTGATAATGCATAATTACAAAACAAATAATGATTTTGCTTATAGAACAATAGTAGGTAGGTAATAAACCTGTATATACTTTAGTAAATATATTTTTTTAGGTAAATCCATCAGCACTATAAGACGAATTGCACTGGAAGGACAAAGAAATAAAGGTGTTTTCTCGACACCAGGGGAACATAGAGCGGGAAACCTAGCAAAGAATTGGGCGATTTTGACTTGTGTGCGATCATATAATCAGTTCAGTTTCTTTTATACTCTGAAAAAGATTGAGAGTAACACTTAGTTGTTTTTTAGTTGACATTAAATACACTGAGGAACCCTATTAGGCAAAAGCTCTGCGGAACCTTGGATTCAACGGAAGCTTACGAAAACTTAAAAATGATTAATTATTTTTATACCTTGAACAATATTATGAAAGTAAAAGTGTCAGTGAAATCACTTTTATATTTAAATATTGTATTTAAATCATAGTATCAAAATTGTTATTGTCGTACTATATAGGGTGGCCACATGATCGATAGTAGTGTAGCCATTATTTTCACGACTGTTTTTGCCAAGCTGTAGACATTAATTAATAAAAATACTGAAAGAAAATACTGAAAGTATGTTTTTAAATCAGCTGTTTAGTACCTATAACACAAGTTTTGCTTACTGTAAGACTGAATGGCGTAGTGTGTTAGATGTAGGAACATATTTATATAGTGTATCGACTTTTTAATGACATTGACGTTGAGGTTTTACCAATTGAATATCGATAATTTTATCTAACTTTGATGAATATCGGGCATCCCTAGAGAGGTCATATTTTTGAAAACATTTTTGTATTTTTGTTTTATTTTATAATTTGTTTTCAAAAAAACGTATTCAAGTTAATATTTCTTAATGGTATTAATAACGAACCGTTTTAATAAAAACGGACAGGTGTCTGTAGGTAATGTCATACACTGAGCTGGAACATGGCTATCAAGGGTTGCGGCAAGCTACTCAGCCTCAATTTTATGTCGGTGATGATGGAAATCTCGTGCCAATAAGATCATCAGTAAGTCTATCAATCGTTGATCGCATGTAATATAAAATTTTGACGCGTAAGTAGATATTTAGCTGCTACTCGCACAACGTGATACGTCAACATTGCCGAGTTTTAATGGCAACGATTATTTAAAACTATACACGTACAGAATGATATCTTAACTGTGTTATAGTAGTTTTATTACTAGGTTTACTTGTAGCGCAGACTGAACAAATATTATGTTAACAAATATTTTATCTTCACAAATTTCCTACATCATTATGGACACAGATAATGGTGTTTAGACACTTGCTACAAGCTGAAAATACAGTTTTAGACTGATACGACACATCTAATTATCTAATATTACACCAACGAAATAGATTATTTTATTTATAGCTATACATGTTGCTGACAATGACAAGTGAGGTAATGTTGAATGTTAATTTATGTCAAGTTTATCTTACTTATCAAGTGCAAAGCAGTGACAACCAATGGCTAGCAAGGTTGTCTATATGGCTTATCATAATAGTGAGTTTTGATGTAAAGAAGTGATACATTGATTGTGTGTGGTGATGGAGTGGCAATGGCTTAAGGATTGGTGGCGTCTCAAGAGATGGAGGAGCAAGGATAAGAAGGACCAGAATTATGATGATATTTGTTATTGTGATGACTGTTTACCAGATGTAAGGAGTGATCTGTACTGTCAATCAAATGTTTTAATGTTTAATGCATATTTACGATGAATTTAGATTCTGTGTTCGAATATTATGATAATGATATGGTAATTTGATATCGATAGTAACATTAAATTGAAATATACTCAGTGTATGTAACCTATACTTTATCGTTTGCTATGAAACAAGCAATATAAATAAGTTTGTGCACAATAATATACTTGAGATTTCCATTATAGTATTATAATACAATGAATATGACCTTCTTGCAAATTAGTTGACCATGAAGTGTAGATGTAATTGGATTAGTCACATGGTTTAAATGGTATGCATATAACATTAACATTTATAAATTTATTTGTAATTTGGAAGCTTAAAATATTGAGAAAACTTGACTTGCAGACATTTTTTGAAATCTAATCACACTTTTTCAGGGAGTTTTGAATACATAGCTAAATTAAAATCAAGTTTGAAAATTCATTGAACTATTTTGTTTTTGCATCTTTTAAATATTACTAGGATTATAATCAATTTTCTTTCTTTTAAAAATGTTTTTATGATCAAAACTATGTTGTGTGCAATGTTTCTTAAAGTTGGTTAACGTTTAATCATAGTGTGGTAAAATCTGACCTGCTTGAAGCATTACTTTGAGTGCGTAATGATCTTGATATAAATTTACACACATCTCTATATCTGAAAACCGGGTTTTTAATCCTACTTATATAATATATATATAGAGTAGCCTATTTTCTTTAAACAGGTACAACAACAAAGATAGGTAAGAAGTAGAAAAGAGTTAATGTTTTGTAGATCTATTTGGGAATATATTTATCAAATCCAAATCTCATACCTATAACTCCAACTAGTTGTTGCCAGGAAGTTTAGGCTCTCGTCCTCTTACTATATCTTCTATTGATTGTAGCGGGATGAAACATAGTGTGAACAATTTTATTTAGCACTAGCTGAGCCCCGTTGTGTTACCCGCGGTTGTTATTACTGCAACCACTGGGTATCATATTGGGGTAGGGTGAAGTTAGTCTATAAAAAGTAGCCTTAGTTACTCCTTATATCATCAGCTATTTGCTAGTGGAAGTCCCCTCAAAATCGGTCCTCCTATTCAGAGATCAGCTGGAACAAACAGACAAAGAAAAATGTAAACTTTTATGTAAGTATTAGTACTAGTACTACTATACTTATTACTACTTTGATTTAAGTACTGTATATACTTTCATATGTATTTAGTGAAAAGCTGTTATTTTGAAATTACAAACAGACACTGCAGTTTCCTTTATTTGTATTGATAAAAAAGGTTACAGTGACCTTGGGAGAGGCCTATGTCCAGCAGTAAACTGTAAAAGGCTTATGATGATGCTGATGATGATTATGACGAAAGTAGCCCTTTAAAGGTAGACATATACTACATATGATCACAGACTCTTTTAAATAGGAATCATTCTATCCTACATTATTTTTGAGAAACTAACCATGTAAACAGCAATGGTATCTAAAAAGGAATGTTTCGTCCCTGCTCCGCCCCCTTTCTGCATAATAAGGAGCATAGCCTCATATAGACATTCTTTAAAATATAGAGGAGTCTTCTTCTTCTTCTTTATTTTTTTATTAGCAAATACCAACATCCCGAATTTAAGAAAAAACCATTATAATGATATCAACTGCCATTTCTCATCCACAACTACACTGAATCTTGAAACTAAGTGTCAAACGCTAAATTATTTATCTGGTCCAACTAGTCCCGCTATCGACCCATTTGAATTTTCTACGGTGCCTTCCGAGGACATCAAAAAGATTATCCTATCTATCCGCTCTAATGTCGTGGGGTATGATGGTATTAGTCGTCGCAAGATTGTAGCCATCCTGGACTATAACCTCTTAGTAATCATCCACATAATCAACCTCTTCCTTGACTCCGAAATTTTTCCCTCTCATTGGAGTTACTACTCCAATGAGAGGGAAAAATTTCGGAGGCTTACTTCATCCCTCTCCCAATAAAAAATCTCTCACTTCTCGAACATTTGCGTCCTATATCTATTCTTCCCTTCCTATCCAAAGTGCTTGAGATCTGTGCATTTAAACAGCTTTCAGAATTCATTGTAAAGACATGAACTTCTAAGTCCACTAAAATATGGCTTCAGGCCCGGCCACATCACAATTACCGCTCTCCTTAATGTGACTGGTGACATAAGGAGGGATAAGGAGGACACTTAAAGTCACTTCAGACAGACAGACGTCTCTAATGCCTTCGGCACCATCAATCACGAAATCCTTCTAGCTATCCTCAGCTATCTAATGATTCTTCCAGAGGCACTGGAATGGTTCTCCTCCTATATACAGGAGCGACAGCAGTGTGTTCGTGTTAAAAATTCATCTTCGACTTGGTGGGACCTGCACGGCGTTTCTCGAGGCGGTTCATAATCTGCTCTTCTATTCGCAATTTTTGTTAATCTCGTTACTCAACATCTTCTTCATTGTGCATATCACCTGTATGCAAATGATCTGAGTATTCACAGGCAAGCTTGGGGGACATTTAGGGGGCCGTTGATGAAGTTAAGAAAGATCTAGAATCGTCGAAACTTGGATTGTCTGTTAACCTAACCTAATGCCAGGCGATCATTGTGGGCAGTAAACGCTTGATAAGCAGATTGAATTCTGTTTCAATGTCGCCAATCTCGGGTCAGCGATACCTTTTACTCCCGTAGTCAAGGACCTGGGTCTACATATTGACTCAACGCGCAATTAGCGATCTCAGATTTCTCATCTGAGTCAGAAGGTAACTGGAAACCTGCAGATACTATATCGCCTTAAGGACTTCCTGCCTCCTAAACCCAAAACTACGCTTATGGAGTCCTTGATCATTCCGTTAATCGAAAATAGTTATGTATGTTATTTCGACCTGAATGCAGACTTCCTCTACAAACTAGAACGCCTTCTTAATAACTGCATTCGATTCATTTTCAATCTTCGCAATTACGATCACGTGACTGCTTTACGTTCCCAACTGAATTGGTTACCGTTTGCCAACGCCGCAATCAGCGAGCTCTGACCTCTTTTCACAATTGTAACTTTGTAAACTCTTCGTTCCTCGTTCAAGCTATTCTACTCTGGAATGCATTACCACTTGAAATCAGGATGTCCACTAACGGTCTCATATTTAAAAAGAAGGTACATGACCTCTTTCTTATTGGCATGGCAGTCGTCATAATGATAGCACCCCAATACATATCATGTTATCCACAGTGTACTAATGTAATATTAATATATTTGTATGTATATTTAATATTATATATATTTAGAGTGTTATGTATTTGCATATATACCTATATATGTAATGCTGTGTAATGTATATTTTAGTTAAGTATGAAACCTATGTGAGCCTACCTCACCACTACCTACCACCATAAGATTGACTAGTAGAGAATGCCCTGCGCAATAAGTCCGCCGATGTAGTAAAGGGCATAAAGTTATAAATAAATATAGCAAAAAGCTGATTTACTGTCCTGGAAGTATTATTAGAAGCTTTTCCTGGTTTGCTTCTATTTTAGGCGCGATGTGTCAAACCATGTGATTTCTAGTCGAGTCGATACTGACAGTGCCACCACAAATCCGCTTAGAATTACAGCCTGAGGGAGGTTTCCATGTACCTACGAACATTTGATTGCGGTCGTATGTGTATTACAAATTTGATATACTTCAGAGGCCAGTTTAAACATTGTAATGATCTCGTAATTTGTATATAGGGCGAGTTGGACCTGTGCGATTCGTTGGACCCACATTGCGATGGCGGCGGCAAGAAGGTGGTGGTCGGCGTATGCGCCATGGCCAAGAAGTCGCAGTCGAAGCCAATGAAGGAGATCCTCACACGACTCGACGAGTTCGAGTACATCAAGATGCTTGTGTTCCCTGAGGAGGTTATCCTTAAGGTTCTCCACATTGCCTAACATGTCTAGTGGAACAAAATATGGAACAGCTGATGAGTATACAGCATATAAGATATAATTTGTACAATTTTTTTATTAATAGTAGAACAAGTCTAGCAATTCATGAGCCTGGTGACATTTAAAGGTTGAACCAAAATTAAGCTTTATTTATTACCCATGGCCTCATTTTTTCCAACTAATCAAACGTGTCTAATAAACGAACCTCATTGGTACGGCAAGGTTCTTATCAATAAGGTATTTTATTTTGCTATAAACAAATAGTATAGTTATAACGACTATTTATCATTTCGCAAAAAGCTGAATTTCGCCATTAATTATACTTTATCATAATTTTTTAATGTTATTAGAACATTACTCGACTACATATATCGTGAACCCTGACTGGAGGCATGACAGACCAGTTTTGCACAATATGTACCTTGGAACGTTTGTACAAAAAGATTTTCGATAGATGAGTAATTAGAACAGTACATTATTATATGTATACATATATGATCCGACAATATAATCATATTTTGTTTTACTATTCGGTTTATACCATAACTAACATTTGTTGGGCACACGCATGCACCTAACACACACAAGGGTAACTACGTATGTATACGTACTGTACATCACATACTAATACACTTGTATTCCGTTTCCATTGAATAGCTGCATGTACTTGCTTTGTTGGAACGGTACCGTATTGCTAAATAGATCGGTAATTGATCATGCACCAGGCACCAGTCTTCTGTGCTCATATATAAGCGCATTGGATGAAGTGAAGCACGAAAGAACGTTGGGTTCGCAAAAAAATTGCTTAATTTATATACCTCTTAAATTCTATTACCTATTGAAAGTATATGTTTCTTTATCTTGCAGAAGCCAGTGGAGGAATGGCCTATCTGTGACTGTTTAATTTCGTTTCATTCAAAAGGCTTCCCGCTAGACAAGGCTATACAGTACGAGAAATTACGGAAGCCCTATGTTATCAACAATCTTCACATGCAGTATGATATACAGGTATATTTATTTACGATACGTTGTAAATTTAATTTATTTGATTTAAATTCTTCTTAGTTAAAGTGAGTTGTTATTATGGACAGGATCGGAGAAAAGTGTATTCGATATTAGAAGGGGAAGGTATAGAAATACCGAGGTATGCAGTTTTAGACAGAGATTCGCCGGATCCGAAACGTGAGTACTTCACTTTAACCATCTGTAGTAAATTATTTTGCACAGTATTGATGATTTGATGCTCTCCTAGCGGGTTATGGCTACGGAGTCCAGTCTCAACAGAAAACAACCAACTACGCAGGAGATAATATAGTGTATAAGAGTGTGCGCAAACACAGGTGCACTCTCTGTTCCCTCACTCTCACAATCCGATGGGACGGTTAACCGACACGATCAGGGAGAGGTCAGGCGCAGTACCGACAGCTTTACGTGCTCTCCGAGGCACGGGGGTTCAACTTCGAAACTCCGAGCTATTGTAGTAGCCGAGAAATTGTTGTATTTACAATATGGATTTCTCTCAGTATATTGATATATATACAACATTCAAGTTCATATTCCCGAAAGAGTAGACAGTGGCTTATTACTCTCAATTGTTAATAGCAAGCAAGCCTGCTTTTAAGGCGCTTTACAATATTTGGGAATGGGGAAATTGGGAATATCGCCATGTAGTTACAGATTAATAATATGGAGTGTCACTACACCTATTCATATTCAAGGNCATCCCGTGTGTTAAAAGGCGACTTACGCAGGAAACTACACAGTATACATCACTGCAAAGAGGAGAAAATACCAAACTGTTCGGCCAGCGTTTTATAGTAGGCTTAAACCTCCTTTGTTAGGCAATAGGGTTGAATAAGTTGAATTGAGGACGCACTCCCAAATTAACATTCATGATCCGTTTATTTAGCATTGAACCGGTAGCCAGTACATAATCCTACTATAATTATAAACATGTATTAAGGTAATACTAGTATTGTTGTCGTAGCTCAGTGGTTTCATGTTCAACAGTGTTACGGGGAAACATCGGTCAACAACATTTCTGCGGAATTCAATTGGACTTGCAATATGTAATATGCAATGTAATATATAAATAATGTAATAATACGGGCATGTGAATGCTCACATGCCCGTATTATTACATTTTCTGCAATTGTATCTTACTTATTCTTATATATATCTTATATATTATGATTGTAGACCACGAGTTGGTGGAGTCCGAAGACCATGTCGAAGTGAATGGTGTGGTGTTCAACAAGCCGTTTGTTGAGAAACCCGTATCGGCCGAGGATCATAACATATATATTTACTATCCAACCTCTGCGGGAGGAGGAAGCCAGCGATTGTTTAGAAAGGTATTTTAATTTTTAACCGACTTCAAAAAATGAGGAGGTTCTCAATTCGACTGTATTTTTTTATGTTTGTTACATCAGAACTTTCGACTGGGTGAACCGATTTATGATGATTAATGATCGATTCTTTTTTTATTTGAAAGTTGGTGCTTCCCGTGTGGTCCCATTTCAATTTGGTCTAGTACCTGAAGTCGTTTTTTTTGTTAAAATTTTTGTTTATTTAAATATATATAGTTACATCACGTTTATGTTACGAACGTTTGTGGCTAAATAAATATATTATAATATACAGTTTGTTAGGTTTGTTACGGCATATTAACTTTGATATTAATGATAAACTATTTCCGTAGATAGGAAGCCGCAGCAGTATATATTCGCCAGAATCTAGAGTGAGAAAAACGGGATCTTTCATTTACGAAGATTTCATGCCAACTGATGGTGAGTGTTGATAGCACATATATATATATATATAAATTCATGGCAAAATAAAGATTTTACAGAATTGGCAGGAACCGACGTTGAGACCTGTCCAAGTATTCATAGTATTTCCGTGTTAATTCCAGCTAAAAATAGTCGCTCCCATTCAATGTTTACAAAGAAAATAATAACATTATTACAGTTAATTTAGCGTCGTCAGTCATTTATGTCTGGTTTTATATCAGAACTAGTCACATGCTAATATACGAGTATGTTGAAAATATAGTTGTTTATGCTTTTCATTAGTATTGATCTTGTAACAACTGTGTAAATGCTGCATTCTGTACGTCGGAGTGCATAAATATAGTTCAAAAAATTAAAAAAATAAAATTTTTTTAGGCGCTATACTTTGAATGTTATCTATGTTTAATTTATACTCTCGACTGTCGGCACTTGATGGGACTTGTTGCGATACATTCTATAATTAAATTAATTAGAAAAAGGTTAATCTTTGATGATGCCATAAGGCGAAACCGGTCAGGTGTAAAAATAAATAAATAAAATTCTAGAGTGTTATCTATGTTTGTTAAGCATGTATGCCAACTATACAACATTCTTTAAATAAACATTAGTTTTTAAACGTTTGTAATGATTCAAAAAGCTCTAAATAGCACTTTTACTCAATAATGGATTTCTGGGTAGGAAAAAGATGGATGGAGTACTTGGTATTGCGATGAGTGTTGTGGGTTCAAACTCCACATGAGACAACATCGTTGAAAATAAAGTCCCATTCGGCCACATTACAAATTAATGATTGAAATGTAATAGGAAACCCCTATAAAGACAATCTGTTTTGGAGGCTGGAACTCTTCCAATGTGTACCTACAGACTCCTTGATTAAAAAGAATTGCCTGATTAGTCACAAGTACCCGCAATATATTTTGAAATAGAAATTGATAGTTGTATAATGTTATTATACATAAGATATACTCAAAGAATTATTGTGTCAATCAGGTACCGACGTCAAAGTGTACACAGTAGGTCCAGATTACGCTCACGCCGAGGCTCGCAAGAGCCCGGCGCTAGACGGGAAAGTAGAGAGGGATTCCGAAGGGAAAGAAATAAGATACCCCGTGATACTGTCCAACCAAGAGAAGCTTATATCTAGGAAAGTGTGCCTTGCATTCAAACAGACTGTCTGCGGATTTGATTTGCTCAGGTGAGTTCTTATTTAATCTATGTAGAATGCAATTCCATATTTTTTATTGTAATTGCCCTTTTGTATGAAAATGAGTTTGATTCACGAACGGGACTCAAATATATATGATCTACTCAAGTAGACACGAGTCTGGAATTTTTTTTTCCTGTCAGTGTTAATGTAACTTTGAAATCTTTAATGCTCTCTGCAACCTTTATTTAATTATCTATGTTTATATATATCTCTTATATTCATAGAGCAAACGGCAAGTCCTTCGTCTGTGACGTGAACGGATTCTCATTCGTCAAGAACTCTAACAAATATTATGATGATTGCGCCAAAATTCTTGGCAACATGATTCTAAGAGAATTGGCTCCGACGTTGCACATTCCGTGGTCAGTTCCGTTCCAGCTGGACGATCCACCCATTGTGCCAACTACGTTTGGCAAAATGATGGAATTGAGATGTGTGGTGGCGGTGATCAGGCACGGGGATAGAACACCTAAGCAGAAGATGAAAGTGGAAGTTCGCCATCAGAGGTTTGTTTAAGAGAGTTTTGGCTTATTTGAGACAATTGCTACATGAAAAAATTATAAGTTAGATGGTATCTGACATTCTGATAATCTTATAAATTAATCATTTACGGATATGCGTTTTGTGTCTTGAACTGAATATAGAGATATTTTTATTGACGTAATAACGTTATAAAAATCGATGAACGACGGCTGCACGTACGAAATAGCAAGACTCATTGTCACATTCCGCCTGAGGCTATCGTGCAAGCTAGAGTGCGGAACATGTGACAGAGAGGCACGATTGGCCAAAGCGTTCGGCTTGTGATGTATATTTTTCATCAGCGTTCGGCTTGTGATGTATATTTTTTATCAGCGTTCGGCTTGTGATGTATAATTTTCATCAGCGTTCGGCTTGTGATGTATATTTTTCATCAGCGTTCGGCTTGTGATGTATATTTTTCATCAGCGTTCGGCTCGTGATGTATATTTTTCATCAATGTTTACTTATGACGTTATCACGTAAAATTATCGTCCGTTAACTGACTTTACAGAAAACCAAGTTTTCAAAACCTTTAATTTGCATTATGTATTTCTTGCAGGTTCTTTGAAATATTCGAAAAGTATGACGGCTTTAAGCGTGGGCATGTAAAGTTAAAGCGACCTAAGCAACTGCAAGAGATTTTAGACATTGCACGTGCGCTATTATCTGACATACAGACGAGACACGCCGACCCAGAGATTGAAGAGAAGCAAGGAAAACTTGAACAGCTCAAGAGTGTATTAGAAATGTAAGTTGACATTTAAAAAAAAGTAATAGCACAGTCATTTCTTAAAGGAACAGGAATCCATTTTGGATTTCCGAAAATCTTATCTATTTCCAGTATTGATATTAGCAGTTTGCAATATTATGATACTTCTAAATTGTCCTTAAGGTTGACTTTTCTGGAGTTGACTTCAGATTCTGAGATGGTGCTAACATCTCTTTGATTTGAAAAGTGGTTAGGTCAATGAGTATTTTAGTAGGTTCGATTCTGAGTTACCATTTCATATTGGGCCCTTGTGTAGTAAACATCCCGTGAGGATTACTACACAATGAAAAAAAAATATAGACTAGTAGAAAAACTAAATTGATCACCTAAATTATTTGAGTGAGTAGTTTGAAAAGTTTCTGACCTAACGATAAAGGAAGATTTTTTGTACTTGTACCGGGCACACCCCCCCAGTGATGCACAATGCAAACACAAAATACGTGCATTGTGCACAACTGCATTCACTTTTATTAACGAGTGCAATATCTTCAAGTTGATGTTAGAAACTTTTCAGACCTTGTATAATATAATTATTTCAGACATATCACACAACGCCATCTAGCTTCAAAGTAAGCAGAGCTTGTATTATGATGACTAAATTGACTGATAGAATACTCATATATATTTTTTTATAAATACATACATAAAAACAGCTATTTCGTTCCACCCGGGAATCGAACTCGAGACTTCAAGCACAGCAGTCGAATACGCTAGCACTGCGCCACCCAGGCAGTCAGTCTTGAGTGTGTCATGTTATTTGTATGTTTGTGTTTGGTTTGTCAGGTACGGCCACTTCTCGGGCATCAACCGCAAGGTCCAGATGAAGTACCAGCCGAGGGGCCGGCCGCGCGGTTCCAGCTCCGACGACGGTAACGCGCCACAGTGTCTCGACGACGGTCCGCTTTGCACTTTATTTATTATTGCATTTATTCACCTGCCTTATGCGCTGTGATTGAGTCTTCATTTTTATGTTTTAAATAACTTTTGCCCACGGCTTCAGATTTTATTAAACATCTTTCAAAATTAAAGCAACTTATGTGCTATAGACAAATCAAATGCCTTTAGATCTTTTCAGCAATGATTAAATAACAAATATTCATCTAAAATTAATGTAAATTTAAGTATACATTTTCACGCAGTTGTGTTTTTGTTTTTAATATAAGTAATTTAGAAATTTATTCAAGACTCAAGAAACTTTACAAAATAGAAAGTATTTAATTTCAGAACAAAGCTTGAACTATATAGTCAAAAATACTTTTTAAAAATTGTATTTCGTTAGTGTAAGTCGTCGTTGTCGTGGGCAAAATATTTATAATGAGTATCTTTAAACTTGCTGACGTGATTCAAACAGTATATTTGACCCCATATTAAGTACAGATTAATTAAAAGACAAAGAAATTGTTGTAATATATAATTAGTTTATATTTTCTTTATATCAATCACAGTGTATAGCGTAGGTTAAATTTAAGTAAGTTATTCGCTTTACTACTACTCTTGAAATCAAATGCCTTTTGTATCGTGTGAGATTTCTTTAGAGTGTCAACACTATGTTGTATAGCTGCACTGACTTGTTCGTGTTTTACTGGAATCAGACACAACAGCACACACCTCTTTTTTAAAGATTGAAACACTTGACAATGAATAATTTCTTACCAGTGCTAAAAATAATAAAGTTATAATAGGCCCTCACTTACTACTTCTTTATTAGTTAAGGGGAGTGGGGATAACTCAAAATGTTTCATGAAATTTTTATACTTTCTGAATTCAACCGCTTCACGTACTTGGTTGCCGTGCTGGTTCTTAATAGCTTTTAAGCGGTTTTGTTAAGCCATTTCTTAAACAATTACTGCAATATTATAGCAGGTATTCTAAAGTAATACAAAATCAAGCTTCTTTTTACGATAATCTTACGATACTTAACTATCTTATTATCTCTTTTGTTGTGCCAGCTTATCTTGAAAATCTCAACCGTGGGTATATTAGCAAGGGGATTTGCTTTATTTACGCGGTGCTAAACAAACTAGTCACTTGTAAAAGCTTTAATATCATAGCCAACAGTTCTTTAATCCGTAGATATTAATGCAAACATGCACAGATTACAGTAAAAATTTCCTGCTACAGTAGGTATATACCTATCTTTACACAGTATAAAATGGAGATTTTTTCACCTATAGGTGTATAATATACCAAAATTTTCCTAGCCTTTATTATTCCCAAGATTATTTGAGGTCGGTTACTAGTTCAACCGGTTTTACCTGTTATATCGGTTTTTTTCACGAAGCACGACTGGCATCGGACCTGAATGCGAAGGTTGAACTAGTTGTTATTATATTTGAGGGCACTGACTTCCTGATAACGATTGTCATAGATGTTCATGAAAACTGGGACCGATTGCTTAACGTGCTCTCCGGGTATATATAATAATAATAATAATAAAAAAAATAATTATAAAAAATAATAATTATAAAAATAATAATAATATAATAATAATATAATTATAAAAACAATTGAAATATTTGTATTTATCTCACGAGATTGTCGATATGTGGGATGTAGATTCGGCGATCATTGTTCCGATAGTTGTGTCTGTTCACGGATTGATAGCCAAGAGCCTCGACCAACACCTCAAGAGGCTCACGTTAGATGGTTGGATCAAGGGTCTGATGCAGATGGCAGTCCTTCTTGACACGGCTCGTATTGTCAGGAGGTTCCTTTCTTTGGAGCCCTAACCACCGGTTTCTTGGTCCCTATACCCGAAGTCGGTGGTCTACAATTTTTTATATTTTTAAATATATATTATTGTTAATTTTTTATGTATTTAAAAATGTATCAAATATGTATATATAAATGTAATAAAGACAATAATAATAATAATATATTTATAATACATGCATTATTATTACACTCGTGCGATGTCGGGCGGGCTGCTGGTGTAAGATAGTTTTCTAAAAGCGTTCATTGTTTTGTTATTCAATGGTTTAATTTATGACGTTTTGTTTGAATAACCACAAACATCTTTTAGTTCAAGTTAATTAATCATTGGTGGAGTCATTTGTTGTCTAAAATTGTTCATCGTAAACAAATAAATTATATTATAATGTAAAAGGTAGAGCTGTATATATATAAATAGTACAGTCTACCAAAGTGTTTGGTAATACATAAGTTCCGTAAAAACTGTGTTCAATTATATTATGTTTATGTTTTATTACAGACTAGTTTATGCCCGCGGCTCCGCCCGCGTATATGTCGGTTATCGCGCCAAATAGTAGCCTTTGTGTTATTCCGATGTTTCATCTATGTTACTGTAAAGTTTCATCCAAATCCGTTTAGTTGTTTTTGCGTGAAAGAGTAACAAATATCCTCATAAACTTTTACATTTATAATATTAGTATAGATTCACAATACATTTACAATACTCAATTGACTCCAATTCAAGATTAAATTCTATTTAGTTAAAAGGATAGACACTGTTTAAGCTTTGTTCTGACATTAATTTTTTGTATTTTGTAAAGGTCCTTGAGTCTTTAATAAATTTCTAAATTACTCTAATTCTAAACTTGTACTACGAAAGCTAGATTGACTGATAGAATACTATTACCTTCTTTTTTTGTAAATATACAATATAAAATATTATTATATAATAGTAAGATTATGTATTCTGTAGTAAAAACATTGTCCACGTGTTTGTTGTGTTGTGCAGTAGGCGGTGGAGGCGAGCCATCGCTTGTGCTGATCCTGAAGTGGGGCGGTGAATTGACCCCCGCGGGACGAATACAGGCTGAGGAGCTGGGCCGGATGTTCCGTTGTATGTACCCGGGTGGTCAGGGCCGACACATACCCGGTCAGTATGTATATATCAGTTCTCCGTAAAAGGAGGTTTAGACTTATATGGGTTAGTATAGGGTTTGTTTCAAGTGGGGTCCAGATGGCGTATTAAGCGGTTCCCGGATCCCTCCCGTCTCAGGCGCAGAGTGGCACACCGTGTGGTTTTAGTCGGTTCGACTCCGACACACCGCCCCGACGCAAACCCCGGTGGGGTGAAGGCCCGAGGGGGTTTTTACACGTAAACAAAAAAAAAATGTTTGTTTCATGCGTTCCTTCTTTTTGCAATGTTGTCCTGCATGGTTTGTTACTTTAGTACCCTCTTAAGACACCCAAGGAATGAATAGGGCTAGTGATACTCCTTATTCTTGTAAGGTCACCAAACTTAGAAGAAATTCATTATTATTATTTAATATTATTTATTTGGCAAAATGATTTCAGGAATTAAGAAATGTTAATTTAATATTTTTTTTCTTTTGGTAAGTAGTAATGTATTTTTGTTTCTAATATCTAAATAAACTGTATTATAGTGTTAAAATTTATCAATAGTCATAAGATTAGACCAAAGCCTACCCTATGAAAAAACATCATAATATTTAGGACACTTGACACACAACGCCATGTAATCCCGAATTAAGCAGTTAATGATGATTATAAAGAATTAATAACTGTATTAATTAATTGATTTTGATATTTAAGGCGAGGGCGGTACCCAAGGTCTTGGCCTGTTGCGCCTTCACTCAACATTCCGTCACGACCTTAAGATCTATGCATCAGACGAAGGTCGCGTACAGATGACTGCAGCCGCTTTCGCTAAAGGACTACTGGCCTTAGAAGGAGAACTCACACCTATACTGGTTCAAATGGTGAAGTCCGCCAATACCAATGGACTGCTTGATAACGACTGCGATTCGTCTAAAGTTCAGAACATGTAAGTGTGAATTGATCTATTTGAAATGATTTAATTTTCTTTATAAAATAATGCCAATATTATAACGAAGAGAAGAAAAATAGAAATATGTTTTTATTGAAGTGAAACTTCTTTAGGCGCATGAGGGTAAATTTTTTACAAATGTAACGTCACGCAAGTATGCAACGGAAGTGTCGAAAAAGAGAGAGAGAGAGAGCGATCGAGACCGATTGAGAGAGAGAGTAAGACAGGGGCGAACGTAGCATGAAGCTACTAGCGATGGAGTGAGAGTAGGGAGCAAGCAAGTGAGAAAGATCGAGAGAAAAAGTGAGATAGAGCGATTGTCGTATCACGCACAGTGCCATGGAGCGAGAGGTGGGAGAGAGCTAAGAAGTTTCACTTCTGACATGTGTACTTTGTACGCACGCACTTTTTTTTTCATCAATTGACGTGTTTCATAATTATAATTTTTTTAATATCATTTAATGAATCGTCATTTCAGTATGTCATGACGCAAAAAAGTTAAAGCAACGTGTAGTAACTACATCACGTGACGTGTGTAACTATTTTACGCTATAGTGTGGTAGGAGTAATACTCTTCGTACCACTTGCTATAGCAAAAACGAAGTGCGCTATCACAGTCAAGCAAGCAACCCTAAAGAAATCTACACATTTATTTTTTTAATGTACCATCGACAAACTTTAATCGTGACCAACTTTGTCGATAAACTGTCAAAACAACAAATATCCCCTTATTTACAGTGAAAACCGCATTTAGGACGTTTTAAATATTAAGTAAGCTACGTCAACACTGGTTAGATATCTATGAATTTTTCACGTTTATCATCACTTTTTCACTATGTGCAATATCATAATATATTAATAAAAACTAATAATCATAATAATAAATGTTTATGTTTGTTTACAATTGAAATATTTGGATTTATCTCACGAGATTGTCGGTATGTGGGATGTAGATTCGGCGATCATTGTTCCGATAGTTGTGTCTGTTCACGGATTGATAGCCAAGAGCCTCGACCAACACCTCAAGAGGCTCACGTTAGATGGTTGGATCAAGGGTCTGATGCAGAAGGCAGTCCTTCTTGACACGGCTCGTATTGTCAGGAGGTTCCTTTCTTTGGAGCCCTAACCACCGGTTTCTTGGGCCCTGTACCCGAAGTCGGTGGTCTACTATTTTTTATATTTTTAAATATATATATGTTTTTTTTTATGTATTTAAAAATGTAATTAATATGTATATACAAGTTATAAAGAGAATAATGTTTATATAATAATAATAATAAATGTTTATTTTATCTCCACAAATTACATCATGTTTACAGCATAGTTGAAAGAATTTTCACACGAAATTCGTAATTTGTAGGAGATCTTGAGTCCTGGAGTTGTATCTGTGTGTTTGTGTGTGTGTGAGAGAGAGAGAATGTATGTGTTACCGAGTGTGTGTGTGTGTATTAAGAGATAAATAACTTTGTCTAGTATTGTTTACATGTTTTAACATAATGTAAATAATATACGTAATATATGAAATCGCAACAGAATGTAATCCATCTATATGTATATATTGTACACATTACTCTATATTCCCTCTCTAGGATTTCGTCCATTTCCGAATAATTAAGTATTCAACTTTTACATTCAGTTTTGCAATGGTTAGATAAGGCAACTATTTTATTTATTTTGCTGAACAACATGCCTCCTCGGTATGGAAAAAACCATATTCGCATATTGCAATAGATAATTATCTATGTAATTAAATGACAAATAACAAAATCGTGGCCATGGAAATGCTTATTTACGCGAATACTGACCTAATTGTATTTGAAAGTCTGTAAAAAAATAACCTTATTGTGGTCATGTGGGCCATGATTCAAATTTGTCGATAGTATCTAGAGTGTGTACCAACACATTAAAAATGGTATTAAAGGAATGAATATTATGTTATAGGGCCAAAGCTCGTCTTCACGAAGCGATGCAAGTCGACCGTGACTTCACTGAAGAAGATCGCGCCCGCATCAATCCGTGCGAGTCCGTGAGCATCAACGCTGCGATGGACTTCGTGAAGAACCCGGTGCGGTGCTGTGCACACGTGCACACGCTCATACAACACCTCGTGCACATCGTGTTGACGAAGAAAGACGACCCTAAGACTAAAGGTGAGATATACAACAAATAATAAAATACTATGAGTTTATTTTACTTCAACTCTATCGGAACGGTGATTACGTTCAGAATTGTGATTCGCCGGTGCTGAAATCTTCACCAATCCTAAAGCCGAACGTACTTGCTTTCTAGAGTGGTTTGATGTGAAATAAACTATAAAATTGATATAAATATGAGAGGCAAGTCTCAAATATATAATATTCTTAAAATATATATCATCATCATCAGCCTATCGCATTCCACAACTAGACATAGGCCTCTCCAATTTCACCCCACTTAGTTCGATTTATGGCTTCTCGCATCCAGCTCCTGCCAGCCGTCTTGCGC
The DNA here is from genome assembly GCA_003709505.1 of Hyphantria cunea. Taxonomy (NCBI): domain Eukaryota; kingdom Metazoa; phylum Arthropoda; class Insecta; order Lepidoptera; family Erebidae; genus Hyphantria; species Hyphantria cunea. The sequence continues at coordinate 512,259 of PKRV01000480.1, forward strand.
AAATCATCGCTCCACCTAGCCTGTGGACGTCCTACACTACGTTTGTCGAGACGCGGTCTCCACTCAAGAACTCGTTTACCCCAACGGTTACCGGTTCTTCGGCAAATGTGGCCGGCTAATTTAAAATAACCAAATCACTACGAAACATATACTAAATGTTGTATAGTTACGCTAAGCTATGGAAATTTAATTTTGTAGATACAATATTGTACCACGGTGAGACATGGGAACTGATGGGACGTCGTTGGGGCAAGATTGAGAAGGACTTCTGCACAAAGAACAAATCGTACGACATATCGAAGATTCCCGATATATACGACTGCATTAAATACGATCTGCAACACAACCAACATACACTGCAATTCGATCTCGCTGAAGAACTGTATATTTACGCGAAGTATTTAGCTGATATTGTTATACCACAGGTTAGTATTTTATTCAACATATCGATGTTTTTAGCTTACCTGTCCTGTGCACTAAATAATATTTCAATAACGTTGAATTTGAATATTTAGTATTTTGATTGATAAATTGATATGTGGAAATGATTTTTTAAAAAGATAATACGTTTATTTTACCCAGAACGTTGGTTGTTCATAGCAAATAAATAAACACATACACACATTACTTCGTCGGTCGTTAACCGCCCGCTTTACTTCGACTTGATTTACAAAAACTAGTTTATTAACCGATTTTTTTTGTTCAATCATAATAATATCACTCCTGAATAGTGTCGCTTTCTGTTAGTGAAAGAATCGGATTTTCAGGATCGGATCAGTGTTTCCGACACTTAAAACCTACAGTTTCTAACTTTGTTTGTACCATACAAACAAACTAGAAACTTTACCTCTTTATAATATTAGTATAGATTAACACTGGATTGGAATCCGATATAAATTTGTATCATCAGTCGATTCTCTATTTTAGATTTAGAATAAAAAAGTTGAAGAAGATTTTGAAGTAGCGTTTGTATATTTGTATTGCCCGTGTGTATGCATATCGTAAGGATTTACTTATATTAAACTTTCACGTATCTTCTATGGTAGATTATCAATAACAAATTCATTGATACTAATAATAAGGTGCATGTTGTTAAAGGAATACGGATTGACTAAGCAAGAAAAGTTGACCATAGGACAAGGTATATGTACACCACTGCTGAAGAAAATAAGAGCCGACCTTCAAAGGAATATAGAAGAATCAGGGGAGGAGACTGTCAATAGACTTAACCCGAGGTGAGATTAACCTCGGCATTTTCATTGAACAACATTTTTGATATAGAACATTTTAGATTAATGACTTAATGGTTTAAATTCATTTTGACAGTTTTAGGTTTATAGTACTTATTTTTTAATAAAGTCTCTTTAATTCGTCAGAAGGTTTATTTCTCAAATTCAGCAAAATCTAACATGTAACAGTATTAAATGAAATCGCTCCCGCTGTCTGTTCGCTTTGATCTTTTAAACTACTCACACGTGCATATTATAGTAGAGGAAATCCGAGAATTTCAAAGACTTTCATGTTAAGTTACGCAGGTCGCTAGTTTATTTATATAAAAAAAGAAGAAATTACATCAGTATAACAAACAAACAACAACCCATAATGTCCCACTGCTGGGCTCGGGTCTCCTCTCTGGAGAGGGTTAAGGCCATACGTCCCCACGCTGGCCAAGTGCGGGTTGGGGACTGGCAAGAATACGTTGTGGCTACGTAAATCTTGCCGTTGGATGTTTTTAAGCCGCCCGAAGGCCTCCAACTAAGCTACACGACTGTTATCGTATGATAACAACCGGGACCGACTGCTTAACGTGACCTCCGAATCACGGTATACATCAGTATGAATTCGCTTAAATCATATTTTATTGGAATCCTAATATTTTAGGTACAGTCATGGAGTATCGAGTCCGGGCCGGCACGTGCGGACGCGCCTGTACTTTACGAGCGAGAGCCACGTGCACTCGCTGCTGACGGTCCTTCGATTTGGAGGACTCTTGGATGTAACTATCGTTTATATATTTATATAGCTTTTATCAGAATCAGTTATGAAACATTTATTTAACCATATATCGAATATGATAAGACCGCTAATTGTTATATTTATGTATTGTGGAACACATTTTTTTGTATACTTTTGTATTATGTATGAAATGAAGATAAATGAATAAATAATATACAGTAAGAAAGAAGGTGGTGAATGCTGGTTTAAAGCTTTTTATCCATCTAAAATTATTTATAAGTGTGAATATTTCACGAAGTCATTTGCATATCTTTAGGAATCTCTTATACTTACTTGACACCATAGTGGCCAAATTAATTATGAGCATATTTCAAAGTACTTCTCCAATAATAGAGATGTTGTAACGTGTAGGTGCTAAAGGACGAGCAATGGCGTCGTGCGATGGAGTACGTGTCGACAGTCTCAGAGCTCAACTACATGTCACAGATAGTGGTCATGCTCTACGAGGATCCCACTAAGGACCCTTATTCTGAAGAAAGGTAAGTCAAAGCTATCTATGCAATTTCTGTTGTATACCTAATATTCGCTTTTCCCTCGGCTTTGGCCGTCTGCGTATTTGTCGTTTATCGCAGTAATGAGTAGCCTATGTCCTTCCTCAAGAATCAAAGTGTCTATGACAAATTTTATTGAAATCGGTGCAGCGGTTTAGCTGTGACAGACGGACACAGACAGTGCTACTTTTATATTTATATTATAAGTAAGTATTTTTGTGTGGCGTGGTGTGACTAGAATTGATAAGGTGAAGGATGACTACATTATAGGAAGCCTGAAACTGGATGAAAAGTTGAGGAGCAACAGGTCTCCGTGATTCGGAGGTCACGTTAAGCAGTCGGTCCCGGTTGTTATCATAGGATAACAGTCGTGAAGCTTAGTTGGAGGCCTTCGGGCGGCTTAAAAACATCCAACGGTAAGATTACGTAGCCACAACGTTGTCTTGCCAGTCCCCAACCCGCACTTGGCCAGCGTGGGGACGTATGGCCTTAACCCTCTCCTGAGAGGAGACCCGAGCCCAGCAGTGGGACATTATGGGTTGTTGATT